>JAPYYZ010002068.1:0-14950 GCA_030522705.1 Eretmocerus eremicus | reverse complement strand
AGCACAGACTCATTTGTATATTCGTGCCGGGCTATTTTTTTTTATTCAGACGGGGTATTTCTTCCAATCTCAAATTCAATAGCGTTTCGAGCGATCGATTCTCGTAAGGTAAGTGAACCCGCTATTTTGTGACACGAAGCAACTTTTACCACAACCTCCGTTTCTCAATATTTTATGAGGTATCTTGACTTACTTTGAATTTTGTACCAAATAAAAAAAAAGTGAATTACGTTTGCCTTAAAAAAATCTGGAGCTAAAAACTGTGTCAAATAAAAAATCTGGAGCTAAAAACTGTGTCAAATTCACGGGGTAGTGATATTTTTATGGGGAAATGGTGCAACAAAGAATGCTCTCTATAATTGTTTCCAAGAATATGGGTTGCTGAGAAATAGGGTACAACCTCATTGTCAGACAACCAGTCTTCGCGTGTTGTTCGAAAAATT
Organism: Eretmocerus eremicus; assembly: GCA_030522705.1. NCBI lineage: Eukaryota > Metazoa > Arthropoda > Insecta > Hymenoptera > Aphelinidae > Eretmocerus > Eretmocerus eremicus. The sequence goes on along the minus strand of JAPYYZ010002068.1, from coordinate 14,507 downwards.
AGCACGGAATTTAGTCCTATAGTTTTGAAAGGAGGAATTGAAAGGAGGTCTGAAAATAAGAAATTAAAAGATCTGAGGTACGTGGAACTGAATTCGGAGAATCGAAGACAATGAGATCAAAAGCGGCGAAACAGGATTATTGGATCGATCCAAATCACTTAATTTTTCAATTCATCAACTCAAAGAGTCCTAAACAATGCGCGGCAAAACCTAAATCCACGCATGTCGTGGACTCCAGGAAATTGGGTACATGTGCCTTATAAAATAAGCATTGTATGAAATGAGTAGGCATTGTTGACTCGTGCGTTTCCAGGACATCGGAAATTCCTAAAAAGGCAAACGTTGCTCGTCCACTCTTGATCCCGTGGTACAACCGAAACTCGGCCAACTGCTCCCACATGCAGCTCATGAACTCTGCAGCTAATACGATTAGCCGGCACGAAAGTTGACGGAAAATTTTGACGCTGGGCGCTGGGGACGAATTTCAGACTGGACGAATTTATCAGCCGTCACGCCGTGTATACGTGGCGAGTTTCCGAATTCACGCGCTTTTCCATCCACCTCATCCGTGTGTGAGTGTATCGACATTCACCCACACAGAGCTCATAATCCCCGCGAGCCCGCGCGCGCGCTCTTTCCCTCATTTTCCACCCCCTTGGTCCTCTCTCGCTCTCGGGAGCACCGCGCGCCCCCCCCCCCCCTCTCTCCGCCCCGCCCTCTCTCTCTCTCTCTCTCTCTCTCTCTCTCTCTCTCTCTCTCTCTCTCTCTCTCTCTCTCTCTCTCGCTCTTCCATTGATTTTGAAAGCTCCGCGGGCGAAGCTGTATATCGCGCGCCCCGCTGCCGCGCTACAATGTAGCAAAGAGACGAGCTGTCGAGCGCCAGCAGCCTCATTAGAAAGTGAAAAACGGGCCTCCCGTGTCGCGAGCAGCCGCGCAATTTCAGCGCGTTAACGCGCCAACTGGAGCTCGCCCTTTGCCTCCCCGCTAGTGAATTTTCCAAATTGATCGCGGATCGCTCTCAAAGAACTCGATGAACTGAAGTCTCGCTCAGCGACTGCCCGCCGCTCGAGGAGGAACTGAATAGCAACCCGGTTGCACGGCCCTCGACAGTGGCCGACGAATCATAATTTATTTCGACACGCGCCCTGCTTCAATATTCGCGAGTATCATTCCGTTGGGCACTTTCGAGGAGTCACCGGCGCGAGCGGATTTCACCCAGCGAAAAATCTCAATTGTAACTATCGCTCTTTCCACACAATGGGGCCCTCTCGGCCCTCTCGCGCGCTTTTCGTATTCATTTTCGCGCTCGCTCTCGCGAAAGTGCCGATTGCGCTCGCGCGCGTCGTCGCGTGTCACGTTTGTCAACCGACTATAAATGATGGGCCCATGTACACGCGCGCATCCAGCCGCCAACAGTCTCATCGGCAGAGTGTGCTCGATAATAATACGAGCTGAGCAGTTGGTCGTGGTCGAGATCGATTCGAGCGGCGGCAGTGGTTCGCTAAGCTGCTCAACTTGCATAATGCGTCGAGCTGAAAGGGCGAGAGCCGAGAGGGAGAGGCGACGACGGCGACAAAAAAAAGCACAGAGGCCGGGGACGGGAGCGAGCAGCGGCGGCTGTTAAGAGGCGCCATAAAAAGGGCCACACGCGGCCGCCGCGGCGCTGGAAGCTCGCCGCACCGCACCGGAATATGTATACACTGCTCGCGAATGTATCCCCGCAGCAGTGGCCGGTACATACCTGTACACGTGTACAAACACGACAGAGTACACACGACTGCGAAAGCTCTCGCTCGAGCCGGCGCTCTTGCGCGCTCCCCGACCTCCGAGTCTCGTGCTCGCGCGATAGCGTCGCGGAGGATTCTTTTCCCCGCTCCGGATTGAATTTCTCGGACCCGGCGCGAATTTCAACCTCGGCTTTCGCCCGTGTAACGCTGCACTGCTGCTCTAGCTCGCTGATTGTGCCAGGGTCTCTTGCACTCGCACGTGCGCGTTCGAGAGAAGGGCAGAAAGAAATATCCAGATGTACGTGTGTAGATACTCTCTAAATTCCTTCGAGTGGCTTTTTACTCATTTTATTCCATTTGAGTGAAATACGCTCCACTCGAGATTTGAGAGGGGCGTATTCCACTCGATCGCAGAGCTACGAGTAAAAAGCCACTCAAAGGAATTTAGAGAGTATTTACTAAATGCTGACGACTCACGGACCATAAAAGTATTCGTCGGGCAGTAAGTATAATGTGGGTAACGCCACTTAGTGATATGGAGCTTGCAACTTTACGTAAGTTCATACCAGTAGAATTAATTTGAGAGATTAACGAGAGTAAGGAAGGAAGAGAGGGAGGAAGAGGAAATATTTCACGTTGATTGCAGAGCCACAGGCTGACCCGAATGAGGCCAGACGCGCGGGATTTTGCGGTGGCTACCAATGCCAGAGTAAATCGCAATTCGAGGGCTGAGTGAGTGCGAAGGATAAGGCGTGGTGGAATTTTCTAGCTCGCGAGTAAATTTCGAGCTCCCGCTGCGAGGAGAAGAAGCTGCAGGAGTTGCGACGAATTGATGGGACGAGTTCGCTCCGAGCCCGAGTCGATGAGAAGGAACGTCGGCGTGCGCGCCAAAGAGCTCGGCAGGGAACGAAGGGCTCTTTCATCGCGATGCCGAGGAGTGAGGAAACGGAACCCGGTTCGACCGCCACTGCAACGTATATCTCACAACCGAGCCCTCCATTCAGCGGCTCATACCAGTACTTTCTTTTTTGCCCCCAGCTCTCGAGCCCTTATTCACGGCATTTACCTCGGTGATTACTTCAAAAAGAGACTTGCCATTGAATTTTTCTCGCTCTCCTCCCCTTACTCCTCTTTCAAACTAATCCGTCCGAATGATATTTCCTTGAAACTTTCTAGCGCCTCGTTTGGCACGTAACTCGAGCGGGAAACCAGGTCCAAAGCTCCATTTTACCGCCCCACCGCGTCAACGTTTGTCTATGTGAAATTTTCCTCTCCCAAGTCGAATATTTATAGAGAAATGAGTTGATGTAAACTGAATTTAAAACTGGGATTCCTCCATTTGTATCATTATCGTTGATTAGATGAATATTGAAAACAGTCTCATTTTAATGAAGAACGTGAAATACTCCAATTTTTTACATGCGCATGATCGAGATAAGTGATCTTGAAATGAAAATCCAGATTTTCAATTTTTCAGTTTTTAAATAAACTATTCCGAATCTCGAATGAGAAATTCAAATTGAAATCTTGGTTAGAGAATTCAAGTAGAATTTTCCACACCGTCAAGAATAGCAATAAGCGAGAAGAGCGATTCCTCCCGCGTCGATGAATGCGCGTGAAAATTCATTGAAATGAAGATTTGAAGTTTCTATGAAGCAACGTGGGGCACGTGCAAGATTGCACTTGGGTTGGCATTTGAAATTCCAGGGAACCTCGATTCGAGGAACGACCAAGAAATCCCGAACATTTTGATATGCGACTCTATATTCACTTCGCATCTGCTGGAAGCGAAAGGAAATGCGCAAAAATGGTCTAAAGCTCGATTCGGTTGAGGAATTTTCCATAGAGAGTTTTTTCCCCTAATCCGCCCCGAGCGCTCGATTTACAATTGAAATTCGCCAGCAGCGGCAGCGTGCACAGCATAAAATGTCGCTCTAGCTCGTAAAAACGAATACTGCGAAGCTTTTTGTGGGATAAATTTTTCGGCAGGCGACCGTCCGATTGAATGGAGAACAATCAAGAGCGCGTGGATCGAGGCGCGACCTGCGTCAAAATGCACGAACCACCGATCGGCCCCAAAATAGAGCCATCGCGTTTCAGCCGCAGAGCCGCGGGGAGTATCGGGTACCTGTGGCGCCGTCACGCGTATATGTGAAAGCGACGCGGCAGATATCGCGTGGCGTTCGGCATGGATAATCGCGGCGAAGCTCGTCACGCGAGCAGCGCTATCTCCTAATCCCGATACACTCGCTCTCAGAGGGCGCAGCCACGAGCGACGCTTGATGCACCCCCGCGCTCGCTTGCTGCGATTAATTTAATCACATTGGCGTCGCTTCCATTGCGCTGGATCTCGATCGAGCTCTCGCGTGCCTATCTCTCGTCGTTAATTAGAGCTCGAGCTCCCCGCCTCGCCCTTCTCTCGCTTCTCGGCCCCAGAGCGCGTGCTTTTGACGCCCCACGCGGCCTCGGCGCCAAAAGAGCCAGCTCGCGTATCGCAGCGGAGGGCTTATTGCGATCGCGGTTATTAGCGCCGAGACTCGCACCACGAGCTATCCTTTGACTGCGTTAGCGATCCCCGCGTTGATTGACGTAATTTAAATTTATCGTTTGCATCAAATCGTAGGACGACAACGCGATTGATTGTTGAACAAGGTCGAGTAAGCGCTTTTCGGATAATTTTACTCACTTGACGCTCGGTATATTCCATTGGTTTGAAGAACTCGCTCCTTATTAATCTTGTTTGAGTGACGATGGCCCATTATGTCTTCACGACAATGCGATCAAGCCCCGCTGCGTGATGCTCAGACGGAGTCTATTTCGATAGGTGGTACTTATCTCCAACTTGATGGATGATTCAACAGATATCTTGGACGGCTACGTAGTAAAGATTTGGAATGGTACCATTCGTTGTCTCTGATGCCAGAATAAGCCTCATCGCATTCCGCGCTGAGGCCTTTGGCTGCATCCACAAAGAAAGAGCGCGACGGGGAGCGGATGAGCGAAAACTGTGCATCAAGTACCTGAAAGTGTGTGCTGTATGCATCCAAGATGATTCGAAGATGAGTTTGAGGGTATGTCTCTTGGCATCAGTTTCCACCGCTAGGGTCTGGTACGGACGCCATCATGGTGCGTAAAACTGATACCAAAAATAGATAATACCTCTGGCGAAATTTTCGATTGATGAATGCACATCGTGGATAATCGGCGCTCACCCGCACCGCACTATGCGCACTATGTGGACACAGACTTTGATTTTCCGAGCGATCGACCGCCACGATGGATGAGCTCGGGCTCCGAATCCGCATTACTCTCAATCTTTCAGAGCCAGCCGCGAGCGCTATCGACGAGAGCTCGACCTGATCCAGCCGATTCATCAATTCACACTTGGCGCCAATAGAGATCGATGTTTCATGTCGAGTCGTTGATAAGTGATTGAGTAGCGTTGCAATGCGAAATCAGCCGCGCGGAGTTTGGAGAAGGCAAATTCAAAACGGAAATTATTGGTTCAATACTGGATGCGTCGAGGGGAGTTTGCATTGGATGCTCGCTTTACTATTCATGACGCGGCTCGGTGCTTTAATTCACTCCGATGCCGCGTATACAGTAGCGCGGGGAGCGCATGAATTCCGCGCAGCTGAATTCTCTCCGCGCAAGCTTCATTATCGCCTCTTTGCACGCGTAGCCGCGCCGCTGAATGCCGAATCAATGGACCCCGAGCTGATTATTCCAGCCCCTCGCATTTTTACGCGAGCTCGCCCGCTCCAAATCCAACTATGGCTCGGACTGGACAAGTTACCGCTTCTTCATTCGACTATTTCAACGCGATAGCTCGTGTCACCGAGTCAGAGCTCGAAAATCACCCGAGCGCTCGGAACCAAAACTTGACTGGCACAGACCGCGCGCCCGCGATCGCTAAAACCCAAATCGAGCGATCCAATTCCGCGGATGAGATGCCGAGCGTCGCTCTATTGAATTTATAAGGACGACATCGGACCGAGCGCGAGGCAGTCCGCGTGTACGGGAGCTGATGCGGTGCCGAAATCGCGGTAGCGGCTCGCGACTCGTGAAAGCGATTCTCTGGAGCCCGCGGGGCGTCCGCTGCGGAGCCGGCTGCAAACTCGATAATAACTCGGCGCTAACGAGGCGCCCGGACCTCGCGCTGCAGCGGCCCTTCCCTCTGCCCGGCGCAGTCGTCGTAGTCGTCGTCGTCGGCGTCGTCGAGATTGCATGCGCGACGGAGCGAACGAAGCCCGCTCGCTCTCTCGTGTTTTCGGCGCGAGATATCAGCTCGAGCGCAGCTCGTAACGCGACCCCGGGGACCCGGTCACCGCATCCCGCGCGCCACCGGCTCGTGTGAAATTCCATTACGGCTCGTCGCCTCTCGCGCGGCGCGATTGCGCGACAACTCGCGCGTGTATAAAGTCCTGCGCCGACGCCCACCCGGATGATCGACGAGAGTGTCGCGCCGCCGCGTGCTTCGTATTCGGAAAAGATGCACGATATTCGATCGGATCGCGCGAATATAAATCAATCGGGGAATTTCTGCAGTGTTCCGGGCGGTGAACGGGTCAACCAGCGCGTCGAGAGCGATGAATTATCGCTGCAGGTTTATGATAATGCTCGCTCGGCGAGGAGTGACCCGTGGCGCTGGCCTGGCCAAATGGAGCGCGAGAGCGAAAATGAATTCGCTCGCTCGAGAGCGTTGTACAGGCGTAGGCATAAATTGCATTAATGCGCGCCGCATCGCAATTGCGCGCGGCAAACGAGCCCCTCTAATTTGGCATATCTATTTGATCACGTGGCCTCCGTCATTCCACCGACACTGGATAAATACTTTGAAATATGAATCCGCGCAGGTACGCGAGCGTCTGTGAGCTATGAAAGGGAAATTTCTATTGCAACCGAGCGTGCTCGTGCGCCACCCTCGAGCGCGTTTTGATAGCGCGCGGTGTTGGCCGTGTCTCGCAATAAGTAATGGCCCGCACGTGCGCGAGAAGGCAAGTGCACCGCCAACTCGTTCGTCGAGCCGATGAAATAGGCATTAGTGAGACCGGATCTCGCGATCTCTGAACAGCTCGTAAAATTCATTCTCCGCCAGGTCCTCATAAATGTAGTAGCTCGTGTCAAAGCTCGTGGGAGAGTAGCATCTCTGAAAGACTCGATCCAACCGGGCGAGTCAGTGATTTCGCAATGCGCTGTGGAGGAGAGCTCGTTCACTTACGCCACGGTGGCTCATAAAAAAGACGTCTGCGAAGTTTGCTCGACGCGCTCCGACTTTTGCGGTAGCATCGGCGAGCGGGGCACGCCCATCCACTCGGTCTCCGCCACCGCACGGCCGCCTCATCGAACGGCGCCGGCGAGCAGTGGTTTGGAGCGAGTCCGACATTTTGCATGCGGCTCGAGATTAAGGACGAGCTACTACAAGCCAGGCTGCCCTTCGCTCTCGCGAGGCTATTAAACTTTTTCTGGGCCGAGTAGTTCGTAGGTATCTTTTTGCGCCCCAGTGCGCTCTGGTCCCGCGGACGCGCTCGCTCACCAACTCTCGAAGATGTTGCCTGCCACCCGCAGAGCGGCTTTGATCAATGAACCGCGCGGGTAGTCGAGTTTCTCACGTCGCTCGCCACCATCCGGCCTGGACTTTGCCGGTTGACTCCAAAAAAATTTCGCGATTCCCGATTCTCGCTCTCCTGGACTCTTGTTGGGCAATTTAGCGCGTGCTCTACATTCTTCGAGAAAATCAACGAGTGGCGAGCTCGGTCTGATATTTCGCGCGAATAACTCCAGACGCTGGAGCGATAGGGATTCATTTTGAAGATCGTTCCATACGGCGATATCGAACGGTAACTCCTTGTTCTCGATACGCGGAACTAATATCGGAGGCAAGTAAGTTTCCAAGCACGGAGAATCGAGCGCAAGCCTCGGGATATCGAGAGCTCGTAACTTGTCAGCGGTGCTTGCGGTGCTCTTATCCCCTGAAAAGTATTACCCACCGCGGCGTGCATTCTTCACCTCCCCTCGACGCCCCCCAGCTACTGCCGTCGAGAGCTGAACGAGAATATACGTCGCAGCTGAGCATCTTTGCTTCTACTTTCCAGCTTTGGCTTACCTCGACTTTGCGCCGAGACGCGAATAAAGCAATGAACGGCTCCTCGTGAAACGATTGTTGTGCCATTTAGCCGTTGGTGGAGCCTTATTGCGCGGCGTTTCGACATAAATACAGTTACACGAGTGAGCTATGGCGTGTACTGCTTAGTTTTCGAGGGACCAGCCGTTTGAGAAGAATGAGATTCAAAAAACAGCATTATCCAGCTGAGCTTGAGTTTATGCTCTTATCTAAATAAATCATCCGCATGAACAAGGTCAATCACCGAGAGTTTAATCTAACGAATTCAGCTGGTGTATTGTGTGAATAAAAGTGAGCTGGCTCTCCGTATTCTCCGAATTGGCGTAATTCAAATTACATTCGAGCTGTTATTGGCTCAATTATTGCGAAGTGAAAACTGCGAGGCTTTGTTATTACAAACCGACACCGCACGTCATGAAGGTACTAAGTTACGGCGAGGAAATCTCCAAAAGGAAATTTGAACATCGACTGAGCGGATAGACTGTCTGATAGCTGGTTAATATCGGGGTAATCATTGGCCGATTAATGAGATCTCACCTCATTTCGTTCAAAGTTCAGGAGTTCAAGTTTCTTTTAATCGTACGCGAGATAGAACTCGAATATTCGTCAAACAAATCACATCGTTGCGAGAAGGAACTGGACCACTCGACAAGCCACGTCAGTATGATGCACGATCGACGCCAACGCGAGTGCTACAAAAGTGTATATAAAATTGCCACCGCATACTTCTCTCGCCCATCTGAAATGCAATATACGCTGTTTAAAAAAGTTTGCATGTAGTCTGGAGTTACGGAAAGGAATGCAAGCTACGGGCTCGTGCACGGCGTGCTGCGGAGCGGAGAGCGCGACGGAAGCAGCTGCGCCAATGGAATTCTCGGCAATCTCGCGTCCTCCTTTCGCGCTCTCTGCTCGCAGCGCAGCGAGCAAATATACGAAACTCGAAGCAAGAGGCAAGACTGGCTGCTGCGCTGCAAGAGGAGAGCCGACCCCTCTCGCGCGTACACGCCAAGACGTAGCCCAAATAGCGCGAGCGATGTAGGCGAGAGGCGCAAGAGGTGACGCAGCCAATTAGCGCGAAAAAAATTACGCGAGCCGCTCAAATATTTGGGCAGCGCTCCGGGGGCCGCGGGCGTGTCACACATGCCTCGTTACGTCGCGCGCGCGCGTCGCTTTGGAAAAATTCGGGTCACTGCGACGATGGAGCAGGTGTCTCCTCGAGCCTCGTCAGCGCCACTCGGCTAATGCACGCAGATGTTTGCGAGACGGCCGAGTGTGCAAAGCCGAGATCGCCCGCCCGCATTGTTCGAAGCGCCCAATAATTAGAGCGCTCGCTGCTCTGCACCAGAGCCTGGCTCGCCCGTGCTCCGGCTCCCTCCTGGCTCTATACATCGCGCTCGGCTCGGGCTCGTTTTCTCTCTCCTCCCGTGCCTCATTTTTCCATCAGAGCGGCTTTGTCGGCCGCGTCAAGAGCGATGACGGACGCGTGTATACCCCTATCTGCGGGATGAGCCTGTCGCCGAGTCGTTGGGGGCGCGCGCTGGTGGTGTCCGCGTAGTTTCTTTTAATCTCCCTCTTTCTCGGCAGGACGATGCACCGCGTGTCCCGGCGGCTTGATCCCCCTCCTGTCGTATATTTTTCATCTGCCCGGATACAGAAGCCGAGAGGTGAGTAGCGAGCGCCGCGCGACCCCGGAGACTGTCGCGCGCGTGGATTCCCTCTCAAATTGAAAAATTCCAGAGAGCCAGCTCGGATAATCCATGGTCGGGGCCCGACTGGAACGATCAATTTCTCTTTTCGACGCGCATTATTGGAAACGAGCGGATTCGCTTATTGAAAATTCCCACGGTTATGACTCCCCCGTGTCTGACCATACACTGACCTTTTCTACTTGCGATTTCTTGGCCTGCGTCTCGGGTCTAATTAATTCTCCGCCGTAGTCGCGCAAAGAATTCACCGGATTTATGGGGAGCAAAAGGAGCTTCTTAGAGCCTATGTCCGGCAGAGGTAGGCAACGTTCCGGATGAACTCACTAAAATGCTACTCTCTTGATTGTCTCGGAGTGTGGCCGCTCGGGCGCGTGATTCCTCGGAATTTCTATTGAACGCTCTCGAGTTTCCGGAAGCACTTGTGAACTGAGTACACTCGCCTCGAGCCTTCTATACCTCCCTCTCCGTCCCTCGCGCCGAGCTCAAAGATGCGGCGGCGTTTTTGTTTCCCTCTCGAGCGTCGAGAAGGCGCTCAAAGCCAGCTTACCCCCTAAAATCATCGGCTCGAGCCATTTTATCTCCCTCAGCCTTTCTTTACGGCCCGCAAAGAAGGCCTCTGCTCCCAAGCACTAAGAAGAGAACGATTAACTATCGAAAAAGCTTATGAAAGTAGTGCCTCGATGATGCTGGTGTAGTAAATCATATATGAGGAATCGGACCTACTCATTGCGAAATGTCATTCACGAAAGCCTCACTATCCACATACAAAGAACAAGGTTACAAATCGCACAAGTCGAATGAACGGATCACACGGTTGGCTAAGAGGTTAAAATGTGCAATTCCTATCGCGTGTCTCGAGATACACTTTTTTCTCAATTTTCTTCGCGTTTTCTCAAAAAATGTACCTAATACATCGCGTCGTTTGGATCATACGGTCGGCCCGAGCATTCAAAAGTATCTAATCGCGGTCGCATAAATAACTAGTCGCTCGTCGAGCGAAGCAGTATACATTGGCGAATATTCACCGGCGGCGACTGCCACGAACGGGGACTGTGGCGAGTTATTCAAAGTCGATGTACTGCAAGCGTTCCGAGTCGTCGTCGTCCAGCAGGGAAAAGATGGCCGGCATTCGTTGGGTGGTTCGCTCGGCCCTCGGTTCGGCTTCAAATCCGTCCGCTAATGTTTCAACGGAGAAGTATTGAACGTCGCGTGGGTCGCGTACGCGCTCGAAGGCAAGGAACGGGTCCGGCAGGGTCGTTCCTCTGCCGCTGCGGATACCCAGGCCGTCGAGGACTTCAGACTCGCTCCGGCGAGCCTCTTGCGCGACGATACGTACGCTGCCGGGCGGCCTAGTCGCGCACGAAGACGAACTCGTTGTAGTGGTTCCAGCGGTTCTCCTCGAGGTCGACGCCGGGCTTGAGCTCGGCCGTGTTGCCGCCGGCGGTGCCCGAGCCGCAGCTCGCGACCAGCCGGAAGCCCTGCTCCTGCAGCGCGTCGAACGCCTGCTCGATCGAGCTGTGCTTGAGGAAGAAGCGCGACGTGTAGCGCTCCGAGAGGCCGTGGTCCGGGTCGCGGCTCTCGTTCAGCGTCTCGCCGAACACGTCGCGGCAAAGCGCGACCCGGCCGCACACCAGGATGCGCGACAGCTTGCGGAACTTGACGTCGCTCAGGCCCTCCCGGCCGAACGCGAAGCTGCCCCGGTAGCCCACGGTGATGTGGCCCCGCCTCGACGCTGCCGCGGCCGCCGCTGCCGCCGCCGTGGAGCCCTGCCAACACGCCCAGACGCGCAATTGCGCATTAGTCGCGTGTTCATCTCGATACTGTTGCAATTGTACACTCTGGTCGATTCTGATTCTAAATAGGGTTCGGCCTTCAATTGCGCGCTTTGAAATTGACGAATAGATGCAGGGTTACATGAGTGGGAGACGGTGAAAGCTCTAGAAGAAGCATTCTGAACAGTTTTCTGCATTTCTGGTAGAAATTGTGTTCTGTTATATTCAATGGGGTTGCCTTTCGGGAATCGTAAGACCCGAGTCGTCTGTAACAACATAGAAGATCATACGTCAGAATAATAGTTCTCGATACAAGGGCGGGAAAGTTTATTTCCGCAGATCGAGTGATATTTCTCAGCTCGAGCCGCAGGCGAGGGTTGGATTTCTCACGACGATACGAAAACCAACCGCCCGAGTGTCGAACACTGTTTTTCCATCGACTGTATGGGAAAGAGCCATTTTTGCACAGTTTTTTTATCTTCTTTTCCCTTACAGCCGATGGAAAAATAGCATTCGGCACTCGGGCGGAATGATTTCTGCATCCTCGTGATAATTCTAACCCTCGCCTTCGGTTCGGGCCGGGAAATATTTCTCGGAGTGCGGAAATCAACTTTCCCGCCCTTGTATCGAAAACTACTATCTCCTCCGTCTGATCTGGGAAAGAAAGTAGAAGAATTGTGCGAGAATGGTACTTTCCCAGGACAGATGACGGAAAAATAGGAAACCTGATCCCAGGAATGGGCATCTGTACATAGGGAGATCGGAACACCGGCATCTCAAGAAATATGTACACCAGGTCGTATTCCAAGGCAAACTGAACTCTCAAAACGTTCGTACAGCGTAAGTTTGATTTTCAAAATATTCACGTCAAGAATTTTAGCTTAATTTTCACAGATAAACGGCTTTCGCTGGGTTGCTACTTTTTCTCCGTATTTTTCGAAGTCGAGTTCTTCACCAAAATATTATGAGAAACAATTTCTCTCACATTTTTTTCGTCGACTGTGCGGGAAAGAGCCATTCTCGCACAGTTTTTGGATTTTCTCCCCTCACTGTCGATGAAAAAAAGTGTTCGGCACTCGAGCGGGATGATTTCTGCAATCTCGTAATAATTACTACTTTCGCATTCAGCCGGAAGATATAACTCAGGATGCGGCAGTTAGTGTTCCTGCCCTTGTCCTGAGAACTACTGTTTTCACACGGAATTTCATTTTCTGAGCTCTACGTCCATATCTTCTGCTGTTTTCTAAGTTGATGAGTGACCTTCTGGTACTTTGCAATCTTCTTAAAGTAAAGGATAGGGCCATATATTTCCTGACGGATCAAGATGAAGACTTTTAATATCTAACTGAAGGCCAAAGCATTATCCTCGGGTGGAAAACACGCGCGGGCTCCTGTAAATATAATTACGTTACGGACCATTTGTAAGATTTTGCAATGGGCAGTTTCAGCAGCTGATCCCTCTCATATTCATTCACATCATAGCTTTATTCACGTGCATAGATTTTGCTCAAAAGTATTTGGGGGGCCATTCGAGTATCAAACCTCGCTCTTCCGATGCGTTTCTGAAGATGCGTTAGCCTCTGTTGATATTTTCGCGGAAAGACATAAACCTGGAGATCCCGACGATCCTTGCAGACGTGCGTAAGTGCGCATCGCGCGTCGCAAAGCTCTTTCACGAGTACACACACCAGCCTATACAATTCAAAATATCCTCGCGACGAATTCGAATGGTGAAGGAGGAGCCTCGGGACGCGAGAGTACACTCGGAAGACGCTGCGAGGCGGGAACGAGAAAAATGCCTCTGCCAGCTGCAGTCGAACGCGCGGCTCGTCGACGCGCGTGCAAAGCGATGCTCGCGGTATAAACCGCGCGGAGGAATCCCTATGCACACATCTACCACTCTGCGCGACATCGTCCTCGATCTGTGGCGTGCGCTCACGTACTCGGCTCACGTGCTTTCCCGCGACGCTGCGACTGTGCGACTCGGCCTCGCCTCGCAACGGAATAACAATTGCTCGCTGCAACTCGATGCTCAAAACTTGCTGCCGCGTGTGTATGCAACGGCGGCGCTGTCATGAATTGTATACTCTGCCCTCGTGAATAATAGCATCCGTTTCCTTCGTCGAGGCTCATTTGACTACTGAGCCTCTAGCGAAAACAGAGGCTTATCAAGCATGAATCACTCTGATCACTCGGCGAAAACGAGAGAATGTGTCCAATCCAGGATACTTTGTGATGAGCTCATCAAAATTGAATTTAACTAGTCATAGTAAGACGATTCTACTCCATTTCGTAAGAATCAGAAAATCTCACTATTTGTGTGAACTCTAGGCTTGAGGAAGAGTAAAAAAATTTACGAGGACAAGCCCAATTCATTGCCTTTCATTCCTAACAATGTAAATCAGTAATTGCTAATAATGACCATCTTTGGTACTCAACGAGGATCTTTCGTTATCTACAAATGATACGCACTGGAAAAACAAAGCGAATACCAAAATTTCTGGTAGCAAAGGATTTCATCCATGTGATTTTGAAGCTTGCGTCTGAATACTCAAGAAATCTCGACAAATAGGGGGAAAAGTATTTTTTTTACAGCTGTTGAAAGAAATATTTCGCATTGATCTGGGTGCAATTTTATAATTGAACAAATCCAATTTGCACAATAAAAATCTATCAGTACCACTTTCTCTGGCGGTGAAGATCACGATCTATTGCAAACGAAAACAATGTGAAAAACTCCACTCACCCACTCGGAAAGAGAAATCAGCATCAGTTTTTGGTCGGCTCAAGGAGTTTATTTTTCATTGACCAAAGCTTCCATTGAGAGACTACAGCACAAGTGGAAATGGCTTCAGACATGAATTTTGAGCTTCTGAAGAGATTCTAATCTTAGAATCTTGGTTATGTGACTCTCGCATTTTTGCCGTTTTCAATTTACGACTCTGAGATATTTTGATCTCAAAAGTCTTTTATTCAAATAACCTCAACAGAAGTGACGAACCGGATGTCTCCAACAAAAATTTGCCGGAGAGATCCTTTGCAATAACAAAACGGTATCACCTTCAAAACAAAAAAGCACTAGGTTTTTTCGATTATGGAAATGTGAGCACTCTGATTGCTCTGACTAACCTGACTTGCCCAAACCGAACGAGCATTCGGAATCAGAGCAATCTGAGCA
>JAPYYZ010002067.1:0-22831 GCA_030522705.1 Eretmocerus eremicus | reverse complement strand
GTGTCTGAAATATAACAGTCCTTTTCCTTCTACTCTAGACTATAGCAAAGTTATCCAGAAAAAATAGTGTGGCCCGAAACTTTTGCACGCAACTGTATGATGATCGATGCACGACGATCAAATATAAATTGAATGCCCTCCATCCTTGGAAAATGGGTTCTCGTGCTACCAATGATCAATTGATAAACGTAGAAATGTCTGATATAATACTTTTGGTTTAAAAGGCAATTCCTACATTAAGGTGCTGATTCTGTATCTTAGTTGATAAAGAATACTTTTGGGTTACTTTGAACTCTACAAATACACGTTATCTTCGGGAAAGACGAATTATAGCACAGTAAGTCATGGCCTTTACATCATACGTCGTCTGAGGACTTGAATTGAATTTGAAAATATATCTCAACTTCAGTACGACAGCCATCAGCTGATCTTCACAATCTTTGCTAATACTTTCATCAGTGATTCTCCGCAGCCTAGCTGCAATAAATTGAGCCAAATGATCAGCTGCATCCAATAAACGAGGTGACTCCTCTGGCTCTTTTGCAATTCCCTTGAAAATTGTCAGAGCTTCTCCTATCACTGAACCAATTCTCTTGTCACTTGATACCCTTCTCTTATATAATCCTCCTGCAGGGAGATCTTTTTCATCACACGGAAGAGGAGAGCCAAGTGAAAATTGGATAGATGAAGGTGCCGATAGACGGGCAGGTCTGATAGTTCTGTGTTCTAGTTTCAGGTGTCCTGTTGAATCACGGAGGTATTTGTGAAAACACCACTCAGTGCCGATGATGACTGAGGCGTAGATGAAAGTGTAGAGTATGGCGTAGCAGAAGGCGTAGAAAGCGCTGAATTAGTTTCCGAAATCGATCCACATTCTATCTCCGTACTATCAGTTTCCATCGAAGACTTGCCTGCTGGATGCGAATCGGCTCGCGCGAGTGTTATCTTGAAGAACAAAGATATTATGTCTCTGAAAATATTGAAACAGATTGTTCTCATCTATGCTGCATATTCTTACTCAAGATTATAACAAACAGGGAATCTCATTGAAAACCCACTTTAGTCGTAGGATCCCAAACAACGGGCATGACTCGTCAATCATGATAGTCTGATATTCACTATTGATCCATACACCCAGGCTCTGAATCTCTGGGTCATTTGTGCTCGATTGCGTATGTAACACACTCACTCGGATGTTACATTCTGATCCACTCATTGCACATATTTCTTTTAAATATTGTAGCTTTGGCCATAACTTTCATTTTGGTTGATATACATCATAAGCGCCGTTTCCAGACCTTTTTGAGTCATTGACTCGTCTGACACTGTCTTGAGAGGTTTCTTTCATATTCTTGAATCGCGTTGCAAGCATGACCGCTACACAAAAATATCCTTAAATCTTTCGAATGGTGATAGAATTGTATCGACTAAACACGGTGATAACGGGTCATATTCAAGTCTCATAGAATTGAAGAAATTACTTGCGGTAACTCTAAGCTAAGAGTCACCTGTTGCACTACCTTGATCGTTGATTCAATACTATACATAAATATTGTGAGTTCGTGTCTTCGAGAATAATGTTTAGAACACAGGGAGATAGATGTCAATTAATATGTGCTTACCAGCGCTCCCGTCAGAAAAGCCCATTATTTGGGCAATATCACTCCTTAAAGGTTTTTTAGATCTGCTCTCTTGTAGATTTCTTGAGTTGCGTCCCACAATATTGGTCGCAATTCAACAAGTTCACTCTACTGAAAATCTTGCTCGGTAGTCAGCGAATTTCTTCTTGATTTCATGATTCTGTGAGACGAGGTGAGAAACTCAAATGAACACAACACGCCGCTATTCTTCACGAAAAACGGAGCATATGCTGCACGTGCGAGAGCGGAGCAGACTACGTGCTCATGTGTGAATCCAGCGCTGTGATTGGCTAGGCGATCACGAGCGCGAGCGAAAAATAGACGAACGGCTGAATTGACAACCACGCTGAACCCACCGGCTGCTGCGCTCTCATTGGCTGAGAAATAGCTACAACCGCTCCCGCTTCCACTAACCGCACCGCGACCCGCTGGTCTAATTTGGGCTCAACAACTCAATCGCCACTAGGGTCACTAGAATTGGGTACAGACACCCAGCTCGGAGCCGACATATTCAGTGTAGCACACACACGGGCTCGAGAGTGTGTGAGTCTCCCCGACTCTCCCCACGATGGCCTCTCCAATGTATTTCTTATGGGTTGCACTGAATGTGGCAGAAACAATCAGTAAAATTCACAACCTTGTCGAGACCTATTATTCTAGTGACCTTAATTACCACTGTATGCCACTCCCTTTACCTAGAAACGACCACCCAAGACATACCTCTCTCTCCAGGCCCCAATATCGCCCCGAACTTTTATTAGCATCATCATGCTTATTACAGTCATGCTAAGCACTCCCCCTTTCGTTTTCCAGTTCCGATTTAACAATTGGGGCAAAACCACTGGCAAATGCAATCGCACCCAAGCAGCGCCTTTCGCGCAAGCCAGCGCTCTTCCCCACTCCTGCTACGCTGCGGAGCTAAAACACAGAATCCCTCGCAAATTACGTGCTCACGCCCGGGGATTTTGCGCGATTTTCATCGTATATTTGGCAATTCCTAATAGGAAACAGCTATAAGAATGCATGACTGAGTTACAGTAATATATGTTCTATAGAGCCTCACCAAATTTCAGAGTCGAATTTTCAGTATTTTTTTTCTATTGATCCAAACACGTCAACAAGGATCACGCCCTGAAGTTTGATTTGATTCTAATTGCTATCCACTCAAGATTAAGAAAAAAATTATAACTCTAGAATACTTAGTTGCTTCATGAATCATTCGGAGATGGCTCAAAGCGATTTCAAAATTTCAACTGTTTGTTAATAACTTTTTAAAACGGATTGAGGAATTTTTTATCGTGTCAGGTAATAGGTCTTGACGATACTTACTGGATAAAAAAAACGTTCATTGAGCTATCATCATTATTCGTGATTTTAGAGATCTTTTCATTCTCACATTCACAACCTCATTGTGAGCCGCCATTTGGGATTCCAGAAATAAGGTTTTGTGGTAACTAAGAGTATCCAACAAGCTATCATTTGCATGAATTCCAATGTTGCAGCACCATTATTATTATACATATTGAGACTTTCAAGGATTCTACTCATCTTTGTAATTTTTGCAATATTCTGTTCATAACAAATAGTTTTTGGAAATAATAAATGGCCTTACCTCATTACATAATCAAAGAGATCATTACATGATCTCTTTGTCAACCATTTTCACTTCTGAACTATTCCATCGGACCATAAATACTCGAGATATAGGCTTGGAAAGAGAAAAGGATACAATCTTGCAACTTTAATTATTGAGAACAAAATGAAGCCGCAATTTTTTTTCACGATGTTCATAGCAGTTTGGACGGGATGATATTCCATGTCGATCAGGCAAAGGTAATCGACTTTGGCTCATATTCAACTGGAATAACTCCTTCCAACCTGACTAAGAGTGTGTTGAAGGCAATCCACTTACATTTCTTGGAATTTCTCATGATTTGTCAATTTTTTATGCAAGTGGGGAATAATATTAACCCAATATGGGGGTGGAAAATTCATTTAATCTGATGTTTCATGGACCACTACCATTGATGATAGATTATTTCTATCACTGTGAGTCCACGATATGATCACACTAAGCGGGGTTTTGATCACACTAACCGGGAAAAATCACATGTATAATCATATACAAGTGGACTGAGACCAGCAGTTTCAGTAACATTGGGTGGGTGATAACATTAACCGCAATCACAGTAAGCAGAACCCAATATATTACGATTGATAGTCATGGAAACTGGTGCAAGAATCTGATACAGAAAATTGCACATTGGGCAGAATTACAGAGGTATGATACCACGATATTTCATCCATGGAAGAATTGGAGGGGGTTCATTCTCAAAAGATTGTTTAGGAATCGTTTTCAAGTCTGAATGGATTTTCATGTTGGTTACTACAGAATGAGATCCTTGTATATTGAAGAAAGTATTTCCAACAAAGAGACCTAATAATGGAAACAAATGGTTCCAGCACTTTCACACATAGAAATAGTCAAACTTGAGACAGAACATAAATTTGTAGTCAATTTCTCAAAATGATAAGAACATATTTCCCTGATTTGAGTATGTTATGTTGAAGAGGATGTTTAGCACTCCAACACTGAATCCAAAAATTAAACATAAGATGATGAAGCAGCTGTTGGCTCTTTCGCTTCCAGTGGCAGTGCAACTCCATCTCTGGGAAATGGCATCAATGTGTATCAGTGAGCATATCTTGCATAACTTGAAAATTTTTCATTGGGAGATGAGGCAGGACAGTTGACTGGTCAGAATTTTTATTGGGAGAGATTGAAAACAGTAATCAATTGTGGTATGACTGAGTTAAGAACTTGGTGATCCCACACACTTCTATTGAATACCATAGCAAATTCCTGGGACTAAATTGATTGCAAAATCTAAGATTCACTCTTCTGGTGCTGTTGAGCATTATCTCAAATAAATTGAGAAGGGCAGCTCTATAATGATAAAACGAATCAGATCAATCCCATTCTTGGGGTCCCCTGTAATGTAAATGATCTTTCAACTCACATCTTCAACAACCCCAGTAACGCGATCTTTCCAACAGAAGTGCATCAGAGAATCATCAGACTGATAAACATACAACTGCCCTTTTCTACTGTCTGGATAAACTGTTTTTCCTTTCATAATCATCTTCCCTGCTTTCACTTCAACGAGATTCTTATTAGATCCTCGAGCAATGGGACCACCAAAAAGAGCTGCACTAGACATTTTAGATATCACAGTATCAACAGAGTAAGAAAACGTAGTGCACAGAGTGACGCCGTGAGTTTCACCAAGGCTCTGCGCATAGTTTCAAAACCGTGTCAAGAAAGTGTTCAGGGGAAGTTTTCTCTACTTATGAGAACGGATTCTATTCATCCCCACATCGATGCGCCGTCCGTTCCTTTACACTGCCTCTTGTTTGTCTATGAAGAATCATCAGACAATTATAATCTGATGAGCGTTGAGATGGTGATCACATAACTCCCCGCACTTGAAGGCATTCAAAATAACTCTTTCAGCATGTGAACAGTTTTCGCAAAGGTTGGAATTGATTGAATCATAACTGTTTGTTAGTATTTAATGGAATTGTTGTTGGAACAATTCTTGAACATATCAGTGCGCACTGCGCATGCGCGACCAACGCGAGGTTCAGGCTTGGGATGGAAAAGATTTCAATATGGCGGACCGTGCCTCCCGCCTCTCCTGCGCTTCCCTGACTCCTTCTCCCACCCCCCCCCCACTCCGAGAAATCGCCTCCCGCCCCTCTCACGCTTTCGCTTCGCTGCACGACGCTCGCGGAGCTATCTGCTACGGCAGCCGTGCAGCGTGGTGCAGCGTTTGTTGACAAAGAACGGATAGCCTCTCCGAATTTCGAATTCGCAAGGTTACCGGGAGTAGGAGCAAAAGCTGATCGCAGTTGAATGGCGAATGCCGATCACGCCAGTTTTTGGTAATACAACTCCGAAAGATCAAGAATCCATGTGGGCCTCGAGACTCCAAAAATCACAGGCTAGAGCAAGACCCGTGATATTCAGCCTCACATAAGTGGTTTACCAGCTCAAATTTCGACTAACATTGACTAACATTATGGAGAACTTGAATCTTTATGCAGAATTACTCATGTTCCAGGTGATGAAGCTCCAGTTCTGGTTTGGACTGAGTCAGAAAATCTACCATCTCCTTGTGATCACCTCTTCACATTGCTGTGAGTGATATAAATTGCAGTCATTCATCTCACTATACATTGATTGATCACCTGCCGTTTGTCTGAGAAGGTTTTAATACTATTGTTCAAGAATTCCTCTTTCACTGACGATGAGCACGTAAGATTCATCACGTTTAGGGGCAGAATTGCTCCAACGGGTTGGATCTCCCAAGTTTCTTCAAACGCAAGCACATGATTCTGCCAACCCTGTCACATTGAGCTTATTCGATTTGATTCCAAAATGTTCAATCTTATTACATTGGATATCTTGGATCCTGTTATGTTTTCCTCTATCTTTTAATGAGCCATTTTTTTCCGTAGTATCCGTTGGTGTTAGGTAAAATATGGGCGGAAAAGAGTGCAGGATTAGTTCTTGAGCCGTAGGAGCATTTTTCAGGCGAAATGTCAATTCCGTCCCTCTCTCGGCCCCTTAGAACATGCCGTAGTTTTTCCTGAGATTCACCTTGGCCTACGTGACTCTGAATACTCGTTTTTGATGACCGAACATGTCAGAATCAGCTTTATCAACTATTCGAAACTCATTTGGGGCTGGAATAATATTTTGAACTGAATCACACTCGTGGACACTTTTGACTCCAAAAAATTTCTCTTCCCGTGCAATCACTCATATACATCTTTGCACATACATAGTGCAGGTAGAAGAGAAAAAATGTCCACTCTGGTCAAAGATATCATTTCTATCACAGTCG
The DNA here is from genome assembly GCA_030522705.1 of Eretmocerus eremicus. Taxonomy (NCBI): domain Eukaryota; kingdom Metazoa; phylum Arthropoda; class Insecta; order Hymenoptera; family Aphelinidae; genus Eretmocerus; species Eretmocerus eremicus. Next base: position 16,281 of record JAPYYZ010002067.1, on the reverse strand, counting down.
TGACTAGTCAAGGATACTCTATAGTGAAGAATATTGAGACTACTGACGAGGGAAGATAAGGACTCTTAACTTTATCTTATCCTCACTATCACAGATCAATACTTTATCTATGTTCAATCACGAAATTCGAGAAAAGGAAGAGATGCAAGGAAATATAGAGGAATGGAAGAGAGCAGAAAGAACAAGCCCTTACAAATTGAAATAGTGCTCAGATCCACGTTGATCGTCTGGGGAGGGAGTGGCAGCAGGTAGTACCTTACTGCCTCTTTCGAGGGTTATGGAGTTTTGGCTCGCCGGGTATTCAGAGGGAGAAGATTCCAAGTGGGCCCACTGAACTTGGTAATATCGGCTTCCAGACTCAAGTCACATCTTCGGAATTTTGAGTTACCTCTTTCGAGCATCAGCCCAGAGAGAGCGCCGAGATCGGTACCTGGTGAACATTGTAGACAGGTAGCCAGGTACTCCCAGATGCAGGATCTTATACACCAGTAGAGCTGCAAAGTACATTTTCCGCGAATCAGTACAAAATCATTCCAAGCTCTCTCTAAACGGGTCGACGGGCTATTCTCTCCTAAGATACTGGATGTACCTCACAAGTGAACTGCGCAGTCGCTGTACTTGCAATCGTGGCTTTTTGTCGGCGTCGATGTACACGACCGCGCAGTATTCCAGATGTGGTTGGATTGAGATCTCGACCAGTCGATTCCGGAGGTCCCTGGTGGTGCATGCCCTGACAAATCGCGAGCTGTATAGAGCTTTGTTGACTTTCTTGATGGATTGATCGATGTGCGGTCTCCTTGTTAGTTCACCGTCCAATGTCACCGCGAGGCTCACGATTGTGTCACTGGATGGAACAAACACTCCCTCCTGTATCTCAACTCCCGGCAGGTCCATTCGCTGAGAGTCTCTTATGTTCCTTTCGGAACTGAAATGAATTGTTCTGGTACTGCCGGCGATCAGACGCGGGCCGGAGCTCTCGGCCCACCCAGCAACGAGCCTCCCTATTTTTGCCAGCCGAGCAATACCCTCCTTGATGTTCATCCTCTCTCGGAGGTCATCTGTGTGGAAAAGATGGTTTACCAACTTCCCATGTAACAACCTTCTTTTTTTCTTAAGGTGGTTCAGAAAAGGGCAAATCCGCAGACTGGACGACAGGCTGCCTCAGGAGCGTGGAAAACGTCTAGTGACAAGCCCCTCATGACGGGGTAAGCCCAAGGGTCAGTTCGGGCGGCGAAAGGAGCCGACGTTTGGCTCGAATCACCTCCCGGCCATCCCCAGGGACCCTTACCGTCCAAACTGCCCTCGGCCTCGTACGCGTTAACAGGAGGAAGCAGAGGTAAAATCCACCAACTTACCTATCCATGCCCGGGACTGCACGTGCATTACTTCAGGTATGGGCGGCGATTCTCGCGCTCCATGGGTGGCGCAGCTCTTCTGGTCTGACTCCTCGTCTTCTTCTCTCTTCTTTCTTTGCGGTCCGCCATCTACTGCGTTGCGCCTCTTGCTTGGCGTTGCAGGTGTCGTTCCCTCTATTCTTTGCGGGTGATCGCAGCGTTGATGTCCTGGGCGACGTCTTCCCACTTTCCTTTGTCGCGGAGCATTGTTGGTACTAGGTTCTCGGGGGTGAGCTGGAAATCGAGCCTCGTTTGTATCTCCGCGCGCTCCGTGCTGGTTTCAGTGCACTCAAACAAATCGTGCTCAGCGGTATCAACGTCGAAACCACAGCTCTGGCACTCCGGTGTTGCTCTCTTTTTAAACTTGGTGAGGTAGACGCCGAAGCAGCCATGACCACTCAAGGCCTGTGTTAGCCAATATTCAGCTCTCCGTCGCCACGATCGATTCATCGGTTGAGATGCGGGATCAATCGGTTCGTCCATCATCCTCTTGTTGAGCGGTACCATTCCGCTTTCCCCTTGGCCAAAGTCCCAGCTCTTACAACCTCGCGAAGAGCAGCCCTGCGGGGGGGGGGGGGTCATATCCACCCCTCCGGCTTTGAGGGTCTCTTGCCTCTCCCAGATCTCCACACACTCAACCACCAGCAAGCTAATGGGCGCTGTCCCTGCCAGGACGCACGCGGCGTCGGCTGAGACGGTGCAGTAAGCGCTGACCGTCCGATGCTCGGCGTTGAATCGTTCCCATGACCTTGGTTATCTGCGTCACTTTTGCTACACTCCCTCATACAGGGGCATCGTAAAGCATGATGGACGTGCTCACGGTGTTCAGAAGTGCTCTTCTGCTTGGCATGGGCCCGCCTATGTTTGGCATTAGCTGCTGGAGGGTATGCCCTACTCTCTCTGCCTTGAGTGCGGCTTCCCTGATGTGCAGCTTGTAGGTCCAGCCGTCGTCAAACGATACCCCGAGATACTTAATTCCCCTCTTGAATAGGATCACATGACCGTTGATGGTGAAAACTGGGGTCTCGTAGCTCCTCCTCTTCGTAACAAGCAGCCCCTGTGAAAACTGGGGTCTCGTAGCTCCTCCTCTTCGTAACAAGCAGCCCCTCGCACTTGGGTTCGGCGAGTTCCAGGTGGTGTTCTGGGAACCACTCACCGTCTCGGTCGAAAGCATCGTTCGCAATGATTTCTACCTCCCACGCAATTGGAGCAACAGCGATGAGTCCGGCGTCGTCCGCGAAGCCGACGAGTTCAACTCTGCGTGGTAAATACATGTTGAGCAAGTCGTCGTATTGGGTATTCCACTCATATGGCCCAGATACGGATCCTTGTGCAATCCCTCCCGTTAGCTCCAGCGTTGTTCTGCCTTCATCGGTGTCGAGGACCAAGACCCGGTCTTAGAGGGCATCACTGACCGCAGCGAGAAGGTATGCTGGAACCCTGCCCATTAATAACCTATAGATGCATTCCCATCTTGCGGAATTGAAGGCTTTCTTCACATCGAGCGCGATAATTGCGCAGAATTCTCCAGGTTTCGGTTTGAGCCCCAGCGCCATTTCGACCCTGTCCTGCACGGTCTTGATCGCGTGCAGCGTGCTGCGTCCTTTCCGGAACCCAAACTGCACCGGCGGTAGCCCGATGCTCTGCTCGTAGGCTTTGTTGAGCCAGTTGAGGACCATACTATCGTGTAATTGCCCCAATGTGTCGAGCATGCCCAAGGACCTGCTCGGAGATGGATCCTTGGGGTCTCCGCCCTTGCTTTTGAGGATAAACACAAGCTTCTGGCGCTCTCACGGTTTCGGGCACGCAGACACTTGTTGAACAGTCCAAGGAGCCAATCCGACCTCGTGCCCGCGACTATCTTCAGGGCCTCGTTTGGGATTCCATCTAGGCCTGAAGCCTTGCCGTTGGTCAACCTGATCACTGCTAGCCTCAATTTGCTCTCCTCAAACGGTGGAATGGCTTCCGTTATGCTGGGCCGAAACATAGTCCGCGGCTCTCCCTCAGGGAACAGCGCCCTCACAATCCTCAGCATAGTCCTTTGGTCCGTCGGGACGGAGGAGATATTCTGCGCCTCAAGCCGTCGCATTACCACGCGGTAGGGTGTACCCCACGGGTCAGCGTTGACCATGTTGTACAGGTCTTTATGCCAATTTAATTCGCAGGAACAAGCTATAGACGTCTATTCAATGATTTAGAACCCCCTCGTTTCGATATAACAGTCTGAGTGCGACCTCGTCGATATGACTCGATCCAAAGGAGAGCGAATCTTGAGAAACCTAGGTGACAAAGTTTACTTACCAGCTTTGATGGAGAGATCGTGTCAAATGCTTCACAAGAGTCAAACAGCAAGAAACGTGTGATCTTTTTCCTATCTACGCCTACTCGGATGTCATCAGTCAACTTGAGTGGGGCTGTCTGGGTGCTGTGATGTTGTCTAAAACCAGTCTGGAAGCTATCTAGCGAATTCTCGCTCTCCAAATACTCCGTGATCTGGCCGTGAGCAATTTTCTCCAGAACCTTGGATAGAAAACATAGCAGTGCAATGGGACAGAAATCCGCGACCGCTGATGGTGCTGCGGTCTCGTTTAATGCAATAAGCCGTGCCTGCTTCCAAACTTTCAATGAGATCGTTCGAGGACGGAAGAGCCTTTGCGACTACGCACTGAGGAACCCCGTCCACCTCACGGGCCTGGAAGGAGGGATTTTTCGTTGCAAATACGAGTGAGAGAGAGAGAGAGAGAGAGAGAGGGAGAGGGAGCAAGTTCGCGGAATCATTCGAGTGGTGCGCTGAACGCACAGTTGTGACCCAGCTCTCGGAGTATGGCGACCAGCCCCCCCCCCTCCCTCCACCCCACTAAGGCTACCACCACCGGCTGCTGTGGAACGCCACACACGTCTAAATGTTCCCTCACCACCGCCCGCCTGCAACACGCGCCTGCGCGGGGGCTGCGAGGGCTACAAACTGCCGCGACTGAGGTTTCGTGAAGAATTACAGCTACCGGGCCCTCCACACCAGTGCCCAAGCAAATTAAAAAGCAGCGTTCAGGAGCGCGGCTCAGTGCAACACTCCAGAAGCCGCTCTTGAGACCATCTGCAGAGCCTAAGGACGAGGAGATCTTGTTTAACAACTCGAAGCAACGAATCGACTCAGCAACTACAGCCAAACCCATACTCACATCGCAATTTTCGGTAACGTTTGATGATAAGCGGGTATTGATAACGCAAAGCACTCTGAATCTATTCTTGCAGCGATTTGATATCGCCGATTATCAGCTTGACGAAATCAAATTTCTCGTGAGCCGACGCGACGTTGAGAATTCTTCTTCAGCTCCCACGCCAGCAGTGAAAGAGCTGAATGATCAGCTGTCTGCGCTCGGGTCGTCTCTCGGGAAGCTTCCAGAGGGGCAGGGCTTGCAGCCGGACGGGCTCTGTCAGGATCGTCGGCTGTTTCTCGAGCAAAATCCAGGAATGAGAGACGAGCTCTCAGATCTTAATTCATTCTTGAAGAGCGACGAGGTGATCTGGGCAATCCCAAATCCGTTAATTGTGATTCTTGCAGTGCTCGGGGTCCACAACAATTTGATACCCTGCGTGTTACACCCAAACTGGATTCGCCCAACCCCTTGCGTGCTGGAGGGCGGGGCACTGAACTTGGTGGTGATGGTTCTGAGTGCTGTTGTTTGATCATAAACGGTGAATTGGAGAGAGACTCCACTGCCTCCGAGGGAGAGGCATGTGATACTCCATATGCAGTACTCAAGACCATCCTCCCCTCACTGCAGAGGAAAGACATCAATGATGTCCGTGCCCTGCACTCTGCGTGAGCGACTGGGGTTCGATTTCGGCTCATGCCGGGGAACCGGGGAGATCATCTCGTAAAGCTGCCTCCAACTCGTCACCATCATGCGTCATTCGACTCTCTCGCAATTGCTTAGCCGGGGAGGTGATGCACGCCGAGCGAACGGTCACTCACAATCATTTTACAGCACATAGTATTGAGCCTTCCTGGCTAGACCCAGCGACAAGAAGCCACGTGCCAGATCGAAGGATTTTCATAAATGAGATGCTGCACCGTGAGAAGTATAGAGAATACATGTGTTTGAGGCCAATTGCACGGGGTTTAGGCTTCAAATATGTCTGGCACAGTGGTGAACGTTTCCGGGTCGAGTGGAAGAACGGTGATCGTACAGATGCATTCGGATCCTTTACTGTGCTGAATGTCATTCAAACAGCGGGTAGAACAATTTTTAATCCCACTCCTGATACCTCGAACAATACCCGGAACACCGTTCCAGAACAGAGTGCAAACTCGACACGAGCATTGGCAGAGACACCCTGGCTAAGCTCAACGGGCGGGAACAACAAAGAAGTCGCACTCCTCCAAAGGAGGGGTTTCTTAACATTAACTCCTTCCAAGATAGAATTGAGCGACTTCGCCTGCTTGTCGCCCAAGACCCCTCCTACCATCTTCTTGGGCTTGCTGAATCGTGGCTGGATGATTTTGTAGACGACAGTCTCGTTCAGATCCCGGGATCCTAACTGTTGCGGCAAGACCGTAACAGGGAGGCTGGTGGAGATGCCGTGTGTGTGTGCAGTGATTTCAAGGTGAAGAGGATAAGTTCGTCTGATATTTTCGGTCCAGAGAAACTTGGTACACCTGAATTCCCCTCCTGTAGCGTTCAGCAGGGTAGCCTTCTACCAATATCAGTAGGGGTGATTTCGAAATCCAGTAAGGTTGCTATGCTGGAGGATGATGGACTATTTGGCTCATTATGCCGTCTATGTGGAGGTGTTAGTCACAAGATTATAATGAGGAATCTGAATGCAGGCTTGTTGGACACGGCTGACTCTGATACAAAGACACTGACTGCACTGACGGAAAAACTATCTCTTCAGATCGTGCAGTGTGGTGCGACTCACCAACACAACCCTAATGTATCTCGCATGTGGATTGATCACATTTACATTGACGAGTACGATACCATTACTGACTTTCCAAAGAGGACACTGCCTGCTTCCGGCAAGGACGCGGTCATTGATGTTACCAGCAGTGTTTCCACCTCCGCTCCGCCAAGAAATTTTTTCACTCATAGGGATCCCTGTTACATCAGTCCGGAGCAATTGAATTATTGTCTGCTTTGCTGCGACTGGGCAGCCCTTGGAAATGCTGAAACCAGCCTGGAAGATGCTGTTAATTGCTTGAATGAAGATTCAAGAGCTGTCTTAAATGAATTAGCGTTTGGAGAACGGTTCAACCCCGTGAGGCGATGCTCCTCGGATTGGTCCTGAGTTGAAAGTACTCATGAGTTAGCGAGATGCAGCACGCAGGCGATGGGAGAGAAACCAACGCAATCAGATGAGATGTTCTGAGCTTTAAATTAAGTACTTTCGACTCAGCAGAAAAGGACGTGCGCGAAGAGCATGAGCGTAATCCCTCACTTCAAAATCATCTCTTAGACACTCTTGACCGAAATGACAATACATGGAGGGAAATGCAAAACCTCGGTCTCTTGCCCAAGAGCAAAGGGGAGGGACTCGATGGCTCCACACCGGATGATTTGAGCGCTCGATCTGCAGGGGTCTCCGTCCAACCTCACGAAAATATTGAAGGAGCTATGGATGAGGTTGATCTGGCCTCAGGGAAGGGCTTCGATTTTAAGCATACGAGCTTCAATAAAGTCGTCCTCGCCATCTAATATTCCCTTTCGCAGGCCCGCGGGGCGGACGGGGCCCCTTAATGCGTGATCGAGAAACCTCTTCCAACCATGGGTAATCGTATAAAATTTATTCTCTACTCTCCTCCCGCTCACGGGATTTTTGCAAGCAAGCACGACCGATCGCACTAAAAGGAACAGCAGCTCCGGCAGCGGTTTCGGACTTCCGTCCTATCGCGCTGCTGTGCTTCCTCTCCAAGGTTCTGGATGACATAACCCACGACTGAATTCCGGAGCAATTCAAATATATAAACTTACTCGGTCGCTCTCAGACTGGTTCCAAACATCATTACAGTACCCGAACAGCGCTGCTCAAGCTAGGAGATGATATCAGAGAAGGCATAGACAGGAAAAAGATCATGCTGCTGCTTCCCTTCGATTTCAGCGAGGCATCTGATACGATTCCTCCAACTAGGCCCTTGAGTGAGCTCCGTAATTTAGGTTTCTCGAGATCAGCTCTCCGGCGGTGAGTAAATCAACACGCTTTTTATATTGCTCTCCGCCCGAATGTTGTTTCCACTCGTCAAACGTCGCCGTGAGTGACGACTTTTTGCAGGTTGGAGTTCTTCTCGCAGATTGATACCTGAGGAGCATCACTGCATGGCTCCTACTCGAACCGGAGAGGAATAATTCCAATTCTGCGACATCGACATCAACATTCAATCGACAGTGCTTGGCGCCGTAATCGACATTTCTGCGCATGCTTGACTATCTCCTGCTCCACTGTGATACCTCGCTGCCGTCTGCTACGGCATGATGAGCGCTGACACCTGTTTTACCTGTGAGACTGCTCTGCGAGCAGGCATCGGCAGACAGTGCAACATCTGTAACAAACGATGCCACTTGAAATGCTCCAAAACAACGGGAGCCACATCAACGTGTGCGCGGTGCCTCGAGGTGAGCGAAACAACATCAAGGGAATCATCGCCGAGCGCCGAGAAGCATACGGTTTCGGTCGCCTCGCAGAGCATGGAGCTCGCCAGAGAGAGATAGGTAGATAGATAGATGGATATTCTTTCACTTGCTGAATGGCAAAAGTGAGGACAATTCACATACAAAATATACATTTGCTTGAATTAAAATGAATCATTTGGTCAAGGATATTAATATTATCACAGATGTGACTAGTAATATGACCTGAAGCTAAGAATTCATATTACCACAAGGGTTGAAATAAATATCACAGATAAGGAATCAACGCAACAGGAGGTCACGCACAGTTCATACAGAACAGAATGAAAAGAAAAGCCCTCATAGGTTGGAAAAATACCCGGCGTCCCATCAATTCTTTGTGGGGGTTGCGTCAACAAGGGATCTGTCACTGCCCCTTCAAAGTGCGACAAATTTGGTGCTTGCCGGATGCCGAGAGGAAGGAAATTCCAAAACCGAGCGCATTGACTCTGGAAGGAGTTTGATCCATAGTCCATTCTCATTTCCGGAACTTTGAGTTCTTGGTCTTCTGCATCACGCCGCCGAGGGCGCTTGGATTGGTACCTGGGGAGCATTGCAGCCAGGTAGCTAGGCTCTTTCATATGCACGATCTCGTACATCAAGAGGGCTGCAAAGTACATTCTCCGCGAATCAGTACGCAACCAGTCCAAGCGCTCCTTGAGCGGGGTCATGTGCTCGTCTTTTCTCACATCAAAAATTTATCTCACACATGAATTTCTCAGTCGCTGTACCCGCGTTTTCAGTTCGTCAGTTGCGTCAAGGTACACGACCGCGTAGTAGTCCAGGTGGGGTTGGACTAAGGTCCCGACTAGTCGAATTCGGAGAGTCTCGGTTGAGCACGCCCGAATAAACCGCAAGGTGTAGAAGGTTTTGTTGACTCTTTTAGTGACTTGGATAATATGCGGTCTCCACGCCAGTTCGTTGTTCAATGTCACACCGAGACACACGACCGTGTCACTGAATTGCACAAATACCCCGTCTTTTATCTCAACCCCTGGCAAGTCCATCTTTTGCAGATCTCTTACGCTCCTCTCAGAAGTGGAGGAGATTGTCTTGGTCTTGCCTGCGTTGAGACGCTGACGAGAGCTCTTGGCCCACCCAGCAACAAGTCGCCTCATCTTCCCTAATCGAGCAATTCCCTTGTAGATCTTTTTCTTATCTATCTGGAGATAGGTTTGGAGGTTATCCGCGTGAAGAAGATGATTAACTGACTCCCCATCCAGTGTTCCGGGCAAAGCATTGACATGTAGACTAAAGAGGTGGGACCCGAGAATAGAACCCTGTGGAATACCCAGATTCGTAGTGAGCCAACCAGAACTGCCATTTTTGGAATAACTCTTTGGCCGCGACCTTGCAAGCATGATTTGATCCAAAGAAGTGCCGATCTCGAAAAGCCCAGTTTACGAAGTTTACTCAGTAGTTTGGATGGTGAGATCGTGTCGAATGCCCTGCTGAAATCAAAAAGTGATAGCAGCGTGATCTCTTTCTTGTCTATGCCTACTCAAATGTCATCGGTCAGCTTAAGCAGTGCTGTCTGGGTACTGTGATGTTGCTTAAAACCAGTCCGAGAGCGATCTTGTAAGTTACTACCCTTGGAATACTCCGTAGTTTGGTCATGGGCAATTTTTTCCAGAACCTTGGATAAGAAGCACAGCAGCGCAATAAGACAAAAGTCCGAGACCCCTGATGGCGCTGTGGTCTTTTTCAATGCAATCAACCGTGCTTGCCTCCAAGTCTCGACGAACGTGCCATAAGCGAGAGAGGAGTTGGAAATATGTACAATAACATCACCTAATGCCGGGAGTGCCTTCGCGATCAAATCACGTGGGACTTCGTCTGCTCCACGAGCCTGCGAGGAGAAATGTTTGATGGCAAGGACAACTTCATGGAAATTCGTGGGCTTGAACACAAAGCCTTCTTCTGAGGCCTTATCGATTTCGTCCATTGCCTCTTCAATATTCTCATGAGGCGAGACGGAGCCACCCGTGAAGCGAGCATTCAGCTCGTCCGGGGTGGAACCATGGAGTTCCTCCTCTTTGCTTTTGGACGAGAGACCGAGGTTGCGCATTCCACCAGTTATACCATTCGAAAAAATTTCTATGGATTTCGTTGGGCCTAAGAGTCCTACAAAGCGAGGGAATATCTATATCCTGACGATCCCAGATTGTTTTAGTAAATATTGTGTATTCACGCCAACAGTCGAAGCAACCACGAAGATAGTTGCAAAAGTCCTCTTCGAGCATTTCATTTGTTATTTTGGCCTACCCACAACAATTCTTACAGACCAAGGATCACATCCCATTGGAAAAGTTTTTGAAGGATTTGCGCGAATTTTTAGGATTAATCGCTTCACCTCATCAGCATATAGACCATTCTCGAACGGCGGGATTGAGCGCAAGCATCACACACTGGATGAATATCTAGCTATGTATTTAGAAGAGAATACCGAATGGGATGAACTCTTACCTCTCGCACAGCACGCATATAACACCACGAAGCACGATGGGCTCAGATACCCCCCACATGAAGTCATCTTTGATAGGATAGCACGTACACCTTCGAGTTTCCCTCCTCGCGACCAGCTTACGACTTATGACGAATATCTCGCCGATGTTACGGGAGCCTATACTCAGATCAGAGCTATGGCAGCAATAAATCTGGTCCAATCAAAATTCAAATCGAAATTTAGTATGATCAAAAAATAAATCCAAAACATTTTAGGACGAGAGAAACTATTTACTCATTGAAAGAACCTAGAGAGGGTGAAGGCGACAAACATGACGTGGGGCCACGCAAAATACTTGAAATTAATTATGACACTCATAACGCAGAAATACAAAAAGGAGACAAGACGAAAGTGGTGCATATTGATGAATTGAAAAACCACTATGACAGAAATGAGGAAGATCAGTGAATGGGGAATGAATCAGCAATCTCATCCCTCGTGTATCTCACGGCAAGTAAAAGGCTATTATGAAAGAAGATATGATTCTCCGACTTCATAAACTCCACCATGAATTACTAGTAGAATTACTCCAAGCAGCATCCCTCGTCGATTTGGGCCCAGCTTGCATCAAGCTTTTCAAACAATTTCGTAGAAATCAACCAAACGATTGAAATAATGACTCGAGCACATGGAAGCACATCCAATAGATACAAGTAGATTCCAGCTATGAAACTCTGCAGCGAGTAGCATATTTCCACATCCAGATCTCTCATGGTTTTTTCTCTCCTTTTCAAAGAAAAAAGGGGGGAAGTGCAAAAATATGTATAATCAATGTAACTGTATCAAGCACCATGCGACGAACCAATTAGTATCAAACGAGTTATGATATACTTTTCAGTCAGAAATGTAGAATCTGGAAACTAACCAAAATTCCGAAGAATAAACTCAAGAAACCATACGACTTGAGTGACAGAAATTTATTCAAAATTACAATACAAACTCGCTGGCATAAGCCGCGGTTTTGGGATTACATATAGGCATCATCAGCATTTCGGTTTACATATTAGAAGAAAAGACTATAACTAATGCGAGAGCCTTTTTTATCTAGATAAGTATATCAATATTCACACCGCAGACACGGAGATTCGGCAAATCTCAAGCCCATCAGGCGAGATAAACACAAATACTCTCACGCGCACGAGAAGAGAGATATATACGAAACGAAAAATCAAACTGAAAGCGAAGCAAGCAGCTCGCGAAGCGCATTAACGCGAGATCCAATCCGATCGCGAATCTCTAGGACCGTAAGACGATGAACACATACTTCTATGTGTGCTCGCCAACCAGGAGCAAGGATCCGTTTTATGCACCCTAGATAGTCATTGCGACACGGGAATGAGAGCCTATTGTCAATCGCTCGCAGTAAAATATTTTCCCAGAAAGTTTCCACCCGACAAAATAGACAGGGCCCGGGTTGCCGGCGACGGCAATCTCCGCAGATTGCATGGCCGTTAAAACACTGGAAATACTCAGGTAATATGAGGTCATAACATATGGGACACGTGAATAACTCGTTGATAGCGTCCCGTGAGCTGATTTCGTCAGGGAATTGGACACGATGCTCGCGAGTCAACCGACTATGAGATAACATGCGCCTAACTATAGGCATGAGACCGCGAAGATTGCGTGTTGCCTCCTCGTCTTCAAGTAAATTGAGAATAGACTCGTCACCGGTCGAAGGTTAGGCAGATCGAGAATTCACCGCGGGCTTTTCCAATACAGGTATGCTCGATCCATTTGGCAAAGTCGGCTGAGGCTCAGACAGACCAGTCGCTGAAACATTTTCATCGGACTCGAGCATAGCATCTTGGGACTCATCACGTGGAATATCATCCTCGGGAGCCACATGTTGGGAAATGTCGCGGGGTACGTGAATTACCAGGACCGACTGCTCCCGCGCGGCCTCTACTGCCCGCGTTTGGAGGAAGTCTCTATCGGAATAGAATCGAGCAATATAGCGCTGCTGGCGGCTACGGAGGCGTGGTAACTTGCCCTCAACGTATTCAAGAATGTCCTCTACAGTTACACTCGGGATCACCAGAAGGCTGTCGATACAACTGAGGAACATGTGGAGACTCGACAAAGCCGAACACAAAGGCGATCGATTGCTCCCTCGATGATAGTCCCCCAAATGACGGACTTGATGACGTGGCTCAAACGTATTCAATACATCGAATCGGGTCAAATTTAGGATGGATGCGATGACCTCCCGTAGTCGGTGCGGATCGGAGAGCGCCAGGATCGTCCGACGCATGTCCTCTTCAGACCTTTGATCGGGCGTTTGGAACACAGGAGACGGTGCTGATTGCACCGAAGGGACAGCCACCAGAGGGTGAGACATGGTAGCCAACGGGCGACGATCCTATAAGAGAAAAACGGAGCAACAACACAAGTAAGGAACATACCATCACAAATTGAGAGCAAAATCAAGCAGTGAAGCTTCATCAGAAATGGGAGGAGAGGGAGGTTCGATCAACCAGACCTCGGAATTTTTCACAGGAGAAAGCGAAGCCAAGGTGATATTATTATCATCAAAGTCCAATATGGTTGGAAGCGACAAGGACTCAGCAGAAGTAGAGATCATATCACTAAGAGTAGAAAGACTGCGCGATTCCTCCCGCGAAGCAAACACCACGGGACCTGCACCAGGATGCGAAATTCTAGTTGGGATGACAACCAAGCGGGGTGCACCAAGATGAAACAATTCAGGTGACGGGATAGAAGTGGAGCCAATAGAGGAAGCATGAACCGGCAGCGAAGAGCACTGAAGCTGCAAAAGCGATAACAGCTTGTTGAGTCACACAAGCAACCCATTCGGATGAGAAATGAATGAAAAACTCACCTGGTTGAACTGACCAGCAGACTCCGACGTGCGCTGATTGGGTCTACACAAATCGCAGTCACAATCGACTCCAAACGAGGGCCTCTGCACTGGAACAGGACGAGCTGAAAGCTCATGGCAGTCAGCATTATTCCTATTGCGCCGCACAGACGGTTAAGAGGATTCTCTCTCCACCCGAACCACACATGAGGCCACCACAGGGACCCCGACGTATTTTTCATGCCTGGATGAGCGATATAGCCCCTCCTCACGGGCGGATCGTCGAGCCACGACTGATGCACTTCCACCTCCACGCCTTGATGAAGAACGACAAGAATCTCTCTCAATTTCGCCGTAAGCAGGAGCCGCCTCAAATTCCCGTCAGTGATACATTTCAAGTGATCAAGTCAACGCGAGCGATACAACGAGAAATAATGAACTGTCAAGCCGAACAGCAACGGTCGGCAAATAGAAAGAGAGCCTGCGTGTTCTGGTTATATATAATCATGACCCTTGGAAACTCCCACTGGAACCTTGATGAGGAAAAGGTACAGCAGCGCAGAGCGAGCAACGAATTCCTAGAAATCGTCTCGATAAACTCAGGCGAGGCAAAACCGGAAAAAGTAGCCGGCATAATTGTGTATCGCGATATGCTCTTCATCCTCATCTTGTAGCACTCCCACGCGAATATAGAGCAGGATGCGAAGCACACTCGAACTATCCGACAACAAATTCTCCGAAACATAAATGATGCTGTTGACCAAAATCATTCGAATTTGAATCATCAAATTTTAAAGCACGGCCAATGGACGCCCTGAAAATTCATTGCATCACAGGATGATAGATGACGTGAGCTATATACGAACCCTAAATATTTCACAATAGTGACCAAAGATATGTGGAAAACCTTTCCAATCACACGATGAACTGGATCACGGGCGGGATCTTACTTCAATTCAGAATATAAGAAAGTCATTACAGCTGATTAGAGCCAAAATCAACAAGGGATGGCTTGATCAAGTTAGAGGTAACACACACACACACACACACACACACACACACGCACACGCACATACGCACATAAAACACAACAATCATCTCACTTCAAGTCGGAGACAGTTGAAATGGAGTTTGAAAATATTTGCTGCATGCCAATATGGTCTTGTATATCGGGCACCTAATTTCCTCTAGATGAGAGCTGTCAGAAATCTCACAATTGTTTACGCCATCGCACAAATGCAATTCTGCTCAACATCGAATGTTTTACTTGAGCCTGTTCTCAAGATCACGCGGTTGAAAAATTTTACTGCCGGACAGAATAATAACTCAAGATGCCGCGAATGAACAACACATCCGCAATACGAGGAAGGCGCACCATTGAGGCAGACATGAGATCGATTATACTCCAATCTTCGTTATCTTAATGAAAGTATGCATACCAAACTTGTTGACACCGATGACGAGCAGGGCCTTAAGAATACTAGTGTCTCTATGATAATGAAATACATTCTGAAAAATTATGAAACCACAAAGTAGCGGAGGAAGGGGCGCGCGAATGATATCACGCCCTATCACATACCTTATCTGATTGTCGAACGGATTGTCTCGCTGGAAGTTTTTCAGCTCGCGTGAGCCATTTTGTTCTACATCATGAAAGAAAAATTTGAGCTGAGCGTGAGAGGGCCATTTTGAATGGCCTCCGCCTAGTGCGGAGATATCTTTCGATATGAGAGTAGTCTTCCCCGCGGTGACGACGGGGGCAAGCACTTCAAAAGAGGGTCGACCCTGGTTCACTTAGTGCGGAAACAAAGAAGGAGACCCCTTGGCCTCTGGAGACTATCTCGATTACCTCAACTCAGAGGGTGGATCCCGGAGCGGCTCAGTCCGTGGGAACAACTAAAGGGGAAATAACCCGCAAGGATTCAACGATGCATTTTTTTTGAGAAATAAGAGGCTGGGCGAAATTCATCACAAATCTGAAAGAATGATTGTGAAAATTTGATCTATCGAGTTTTGCACTAACAACCAGAGACGTAAGACTAACTCAACTAATAAGAGCCCAGAAACCACATTAATTCATCCCCAAAGGGCAAGATCCATTCTCTCGCCTTGCCCTTCGCTGACATGTGACATAGAAAACCTTTGCACAAGATTACACTGTCACGGACAGGCGTGGAGCTGACAAAGAGAGAGAACTGAAGAAGTTCAACCTGCTTTTCACATGCTGATTGAGTGGGTATTTGCTATAAAGAACAAAATAATCTTCTAAGAAACGAGGAATTGGTCAATCTCACCTCTACCTACCAGTGAGCAAATGTAATAAAGACGACGATTCTTCCCACATAGGAAGAGTAAGCAATTTCATGGAGCCTCGATATACAGTTACATGCCAATTTTCGCGATCTATTGGGAATTACAAACACCCGCAATATGACACCAGTTATTTCATCCCCAAACTCACAGAATCCGAAAAATTCCAACGTGATACGAACATAACACAATCTCACATATATAGGCACACAGAAGTTCACATATTTATATCATCTAGATGATTATCATAGAGCAATAGAGCCCATAAGGTCCAAAAATACAGTAAAAGCAAAATAAGAAGTACTGCTGTTATGTCCGAACCAGAAGGGTTTGGATCAACAAATATATTTAGGTTTAGGGAACAGTCTACGAGCGGGCTGCTCAGTTGCGCTTACCTTTTCTCTTATAAGTACAAGATTCAGCATTCACTTCTTGATGGTAGATATGTATATACAGGGTGTTTCAAAAGTACCCGTGGAGCCAAAAGTGGGTTGTAGTTTGAAAAATTCTAAGAATTTTGGCGTTGGAAAAAAATTTTTTCAATTATCCAATTTCGAGTTATAGCAATTTGAGAATTGTGGG
>JAPYYZ010002066.1:0-26467 GCA_030522705.1 Eretmocerus eremicus | reverse complement strand
AGCGAAGGCAGACTTAGATTCGAAATCGAATCGTGCGTTTGCGAATTTCAAATCGAGTGAAAGCATATCATACTTGCGCCGCAGCTTCCCCGTGAGAAAACCGAATGGCTACAATCAAGCGAGGAAACAATGGTCCAATGACGTCTGCTAGCAAGCACACGATCCGCGTTCCGATGGCACTGGCGACGATATTAGTGACAACAAAAGCTTGATGAAGGTCGTTAACGCGCTTTCAAGCTCTCGTCGCGGCTTCTCTCGATGCGAATTATCCGGCTGTATGATGTTCGTTACGGATATTACGAGGACAATTATGATTGTTATAACGCTACTGAAAAGAGCCATTTGCAGATCATGATTACAGGCTCATTGCATTGATGCCTTGAGTTGCCATTCTATATGACAAACGTGATTTTATGCGGAGTTTGCGCGACGCAAGCAGATTTGATTCAATGGATATAAAGTCATGAAGCAAATCTATGGGGTTGTGATCCTAGCGTTCAATGAAAATGTATGTCTAGGGAAAAATGTATCGACGCAACATGTAGTCGATAGCGTATCACTATTTGAAAATTGTCGACCGTCGGCCTTATGAATTATAGCCGGACAAAAATCGCACCGGGGGACGAAGACTGCGGCATCGATGGCGGCGCACAGACGAGGCATCGGCCCACCCGCGCTCTTAATTATTTCGACAACGGCAGCGGGGGCCTCCTCTTGGCTTTCGGCTCTCCGCATGCGTGCACGAGCTGCTTTTCTACCGAGCTCCGGCCCTTTGTCACGAGCTCCGGAATCGGTAAGAGGGGGGCACACGCACTCGACGTTTCATGGAGCGGAAAGCCGCGCGATGATTTTCGCCAGCGCCAGAGTGTAAGTGGCCAAGTTCGCTGCTCCAAGAGCGATAATGAAGCCGGTCGGCAACCAGCCGAGACACAGCGATAAAAGCGACGAGGGCGAAAAGAAAGAGGACGGGCCGGACAGTCGATGAGTTATGGCCGGCGTTCGATTTCGGCGTTATGGCTGATGAGTGCGCTAGCTTTTGGCCCTTGGAATTTCTTAATCGCTAGATAATGTGGAGCCTGGCCGTGCTTGCTCGACGCTTTTTAATAAATTCTGTCCGCGCTCTGCATCACGCGTGAATTATTCCCGACAAGCGTGTCTTGCTCTGACTTCTTCGATCAACTGGTATCATCGCGACTCGTAGTTGACCATTTGCAGATGGTCGATATTGCATGAGCAAGGCTGTGAAGGAATCAAGTGCAATTGTTGATCTTTTGATGATGACGAGCATTTGATTGACTTCAAGAATCGTTATGAATTAGAATTGTTGACGACATTCTATTCGTGAAAGTTGACTTTGCGCACAGTTTGGCAACTTTCATTCACGAATTGTCAAAAACTGTAGTTCGATACACGGGCGTAAAACCTATTTTTCGCATCTTCGTGATGATTCCAACCCTCGCCTGCGGCTCGGGCCGGAAACCCATCACTCGGATGCGAAAGAAAGTTTTTACGCCCTTGTTTCGAAGTGTACTATTTCGGTCTCGCTTTCGACATGGCAAAAATATCTAGTTGTGTATGGTTCATTCAAATATAAAGCAAATTGCCTACTCACGATCCATTAAACTATCAGAGCACTTACTGCCAATTGAATTTATAATTGATAGTTCGTGGACTTATAAAATTTTCAAAAGGTGGTGATGATTTCGCCACTCTGTTGCACGTTGCACATTTAGTCCATACTCGAGAGCTACGAATTCTCGCGGAGGGACATGAGTATGCACTGAAAGAGCTGTTGGGCGCAGGTGCCTCGGTCCTCGAATGATCCAATCTATATACCTCCTACGGGCTGCAGCAAAGTAGCTACTTGGAGGATGGTGGCGAGCAGAAGCAGCCCACGATAACGCAGATGTGCCCTCAAAGCTTTATTAAAGTTGCAGCCTCTACAGGGTCACTCCACCCGCTGCCCTTGACAAATCCGTTTTGAATTTGGGCTTCGCTCTGTGCACGATGTCCAGAACTCGTGCTCGTGCTTTAGATTTACGACTAGAACTACATCATCGCTATGGCCAAAAAAAATCACAACCTAAGTTCTAGGCTCTCACTTTCGTATGGAAGATTTCAACGACAAGATGGATACTTTGTTAATGACATTGCCATTGACAGCCAAACCAAGACGTGGGCACCAAGTTACAAATGGTCATCAAAATAATGAACCTGTTCGCCACCACATTCGCATGATTGCTGAATAAATGAGGAAGATAGGCGCGAGTTGCAAGGTACTATCTGCGAATGACGACCGTGCAATCCTCCTCGAGGTTTCAGCATTTTTACAGCACCGCACGCCCAATAACTGTATTGTTGAGCTTACGCAGTCCGAGGCCGCGATGAAGGTGGGTTGTTGCTACTGCTCTCATTACGAGAGCATGGTGAGTACATGCTGAGACTAAACGCAGAGTCTGCGGAAAAACGTTCTCTTCATCAAATATTTGTCGCTCTAATGGCTCATCAAACCGCACCAGCGGGCACGAATAACCCATAAGAGGGACGAGTGCCCTTGCCCGTGAAAAAAGTTCGAAAGCCAACTCCGAGACTGCTCTACCCGACCACCTTCATACTGCCTCGGGTCAAACGATGCTCTGCCCGTCCAAGTTCCGGACCCTTGGATCCGCGGCCAAAGTTGTCGAGGGGGTAAGGTTGGTTCTGGCCCGCCTCCTCGAGCTCCATGGCAATCAGCATCGGTGGAGCGCGCAAAAGTCCGGCCGCGTCGCTTTTAATCGTCTCTCGGACGATTAGCCCTACGCGGTGGGTACATTTAGGGTGGATCTGAAAGGATGACCGTAGCATACAGCGTCACGTCCGAAAGTCGGCCGGGGCGCTGCTGCCACGTGTTCGGAAGTTATCGTGGCCACCGCGTAGATCCGGAACCCGGCTCGGACGCTGTGTGCGCGTAGCGCAGGGGAGGACGTCGCTGCACGGGGCAGGCCATACGTGCTCGTGTGCGTATATATATATATCGAAGAGAGGATGTAGTTTATTCCCGCACCAGCCAGTTAATGCGTATACGTTTTCTCTCCCCCGCAATCGTGGCTCTCGCGTAGGGAGCTCGAGCTCGATCTCTCTTTCTCTCGGCGCTCAGCGCATTATGGTGTGTGTACACCCTGCGCCACCCACAACAGCCGCTCGGCTTTGCAGCGCGCGGTGAGCGAACCCAATGTTTATATTAATGCCTATACAGGCCGACGAGAGCAGCATGTGCGTATTGCAGCAGGGATGGCCCGAGGGTGGCCCTCGTCTCTCGATTGAGACATACTGCTCTGCACGTCTCCCCGCCTCTCGCCACCAACATTTTCTATTCCGCTCTCCCTCGTATTGAGGCCGTTTTGCTGGCCACGCTTGGTGCAACCCCTCTGTTGTACGGTGCGTGCAATAATATGGGACGGGGGAATGATGAGAGAAAGAGACAAACGAACAAACAATGGGAGTTCCATCAAAATTTGTCAGGATTGACTGTGCGTGATGTTTATTCTTACCACACATATGAATTCAATTTGTTCACTTATTTCGTTTGGGGGACTTTACTCCGAATTACATTCTTCTAAGATTATTTCGAGTGCTCATGCTAATCCGTCCCTTAGCACAATCAGTGATTATTCAATTCGTCCACCCTTTTCTGTAAACTTTCAGCCACTGAACTAAAAAAAGCTCAACATCGAGCGATGAGATTTTGCCAGTCTCTCGCGCGTCCAATTTGTCGGCTCTGTTGCGTTGATTTTCACCCGAGCGAACGTGTAGTTCAGAGAACAGCAATTCGGCGGGGATATTGCCGGAAAAAGTTTTATCAGCGCTCGGGAGAGGCGGGATTCGCGTAACAGGAGCGAGCTTGCGGAAGCCATTGTGAAAGCTCACACGCGTTGTACACCGCGCCTCTCGCGCGCTCAAATCATACCGACCAAGAATCGCGCGTCGAGTAAAAGTTAGTGGCAATAAAAATGAAGAAGCGCAGAGGAAAGTATATCCCGCCGCAGACCTTCGAGGACGAGCGATCCGAGAAAATATCGACGAGTCCTGCGAACCGCACATCAAGTTCGGAGTACATCTCCGAGTTTAGTGTTGGGCCAGCGAAACGCTGCAAAAGCACACAAACACACGTGCCGCATAGCGCGATCATCTCCCGCGCCCGCAAGCACACAAACAGCGTCAAATTAGATTTCCGACCGCGCCGCCACCGGCGAGAAAGCGATCGAGACCGAGCGCGCGCGATCTGCGCTAATCCCGGCCGACACGGAAAGGGAGGGCGACGCGTTTATTGTTGCGCGCCAATTGCCGACTTGGCTGCATGTACACAGAGCCGCACATACATCTCATTGATTCGCTCCGCAAGCCCGTAATGCCCATCAATGCGTCTTCTCGGGATTGACGCTGCCACGGGTGCGCGGGCGCCCGCGCGTGAGCGATGACGGCGGCGGCGGCCCCCGCGTGCTCGACGTTTCCAATTTATTTGCCATTCGAATTGGTGCGGTTTTCGGGGGCAGCCGGCCATGCGGCATATATTGCTTCTGTTTTTCATCTCGACCGAGCGCTCGCGCTATTTACGTGTTTCGGCAAATATTGGCCTCCGCGGCGATTGATATCTGCACCCCGGCATCATTCCGCGAAATAACGACCAACGCTGATGGTATTACTCCGGACTCAATCAAAGAGCCCTGCTCCATTTGCGGGAAAATGAATGAAGCGAGAGAGACGAGGCAGAGACGCGGAGAGCGTTTGAGTGGGATTTCCTGCGGGGAGAATTTCCAAGATTGAAAAAAAGGAAATGGACCGCGGGCCGTATCGCTACAAAGTGAATCGAGTTGTGCGAAAGAAACTGAAAGATTCGCGAAACTCGCCGCGGCGCGCTTGAACGAGTCATTTGACATCAAAGAGCTACGCGCCAACCGAGTTGAGTGAAACAAGCAATTACGAGAAAAGTGGTTGAGACTATTTGCAGCTACGCTATAAGTATATACGAGTGTACACTTGGAAGAAGGAAAAATCAAAATTATTAAGAGGTATACAGGGGAGTGCACGGAGGAGGCTCTCGCGAGATAATAATTCAATGTGGTTGCCGAGGTTCGGGAAAAAGCCACTCGCCGCTAGTAAATGGGGGCGACGATGCGAGCCCTGTGAGCATCGAAACAGGAGCTGCGGCGATAGCGGACTTTGACTCAATTAATACACGCGAGTGTACGTGCGGCCGAAAAGTGCGACGAGCAGTAGCCGCACACGTAGGGGACAATCGATAATGAGATCTCGGGCGGCAGCTCGTGCTTGTCGGAACCAATGATTTATACACCCTCGAGCGCCTGCGCCACGAGACTGGTGTAACGCGGAAGCAACGATATACGAAAGCGGACTTTGTGGTGTACCGTGAAGAATGGGTTTCATTCAACCAAATGAACAGGTTGGTATAAGTATATCTGGTTTGCAACTTCATCAATAATATTTAGACATACTTTCAGTCCGTAAGATTTCACTACACTGTGAAAAATTTTTGTTGGAAGTCAACACATTTTTTACAATGTAGGACATCAGTCCGAGGGCTACCCACATCCCGAGGAGTCATCCTGACTAGCATCGGGAAATCCAACCAGGTGGGTGGTTGAATCTCTCATTCAACCAGTGGTTGAATTTTTGGTTGAAAGTCAACCAATTTTTTACAGTGTATATTCAAGACACAACGTGATTCAAAGTCTAATAGAATTGATGAGAGAACTATTACGCGATAGTTTCGAGAATGCAAATTAATTTTAAAAGATAGATGATCACCATCGAGGTGATTGTTGGCTACAAAATGAAGGAAAAATTTGTGTGTTTCCAATTCCATCCATAAACGGTCGTCCATCTCGTAAACCGAATGGGCTAGGATCAATACAAAAAGTTGGGAAGATCTTGCAAGTCAAGCGGGTTAGAATTGAACCAATATACTTTGGAAAGGGAAACAGATAGAACAATCATCGATTCATATTCGAAAAAATGTCGAGCGATCACGTCGAGGAAAGGATATGTTGGAATAGATGAAACAATTCGATGAATGCAAAATTCACATGTTTCAACCCCTTGTCGAGTGAATATCGAGTTTTTCAGGAAACCCGTGTTATTGGCCTGTAGCGACAGAATAACGGATTGATAACAAATCTCTCTGTGACAATATATCTGGATGATTTGAAAAGGCATTTGTATCGACATGGTCATACATCCATCAGGGAAGATAGAGGTTTAACAATACCATATAAATGGAGAGCGTGGAGAGCGCTACATTTTCGGAACGACTTCGTCGATATCCAACATTTACATTTCTCTCGACAAAGTTCTGTTGATTTTCGGGCCAGAATGAAATGGATATCAAATAAATTCAACTATACTGGTTTGCACCACTCTACCTTGATTTAGTCTGTGGTATATCTCGAAATTGGAACTTGTAATTTGAATATGATGATCAAACAAAACCATCCCATATCGATCACCTTTGTTTAATCCACCCTGTGGCCCGGATGCTGATTGTATCGAAAAATTTCGTGCACAAATTTGGATAACGTGCAACGTTACATATCCCCTCTGTATACATTGCAATCACGTAGCGTCGAAAATTCAATGGCGTCGTCGTGAATTTGACGGTTCGAAAAAAAGCGCCACCGACGAGCAAGTGATAAAATACAAATAAGGGAAGTGGCGGGGGTATTATAACGACCATAACAAAGGGAACCGAGCACCAGCGGCTCGGGGGATAAAAAGGTCAGTGCGAGCTGGCGTGTACATGATCCAGCTCGTGTAGAATATTCGGCTGTTGTACACGCGAGCAGGCTCGCGCATCGGCATGCCTACAGCCGTCGCGGGCAAAATCGCGTTGCGAGTGGAACGGAGCGGGAGAGCATTGCACCTAGCGTTATGGTGCCTACATCCGGCAGCCCGAGTATTTGCGATGCCGGAATGCAATCCATTTAATTTAAACGAGCTCGGCAAGGGTAGGCCGTAGCTGGGGAGCTTCGGCAGCGCCACCCGCTAGTTTACTCGGGTGTATGCGACGCTCTGTTCGCGCGACTCCAAAGCCGCCAACGTCGACCCCCTAAGTCCCCCGCCCCTCTTTCTCTCTCCAACTCCGAGCTCTGTTTAATCATAATTCAAGGCCACTAAATTAAGCACATTCGGTACGATAGTTACATTGGGCTCCCGCGCGCAGATTTGCACTCGCTCGGCCTCTTTCGGCCGAGCGCGCACTGACCGTTTTTACAACGCGTCGCTTCTCGCAACACGGCCATCCGCACTTTTCCATTTTTAGCGCTGCCGTGCTGCAGCACTAGCTGCGTGTGATTCGTAATGACTGCAAGCTCATGCGGCCGCTGCAATTTTCAATTTCGCCGCGCAGAGAGTCAGCTAGGCGGGACGCAATTTTTCGCTCGCGTAATTTTATGATGGGCTTTCGCGTGCATGAGTTGCGATTCGCGCCCGCGTGTATATGAAAATGCACGGATGTGGCAGGGACATTTTCGGAATTATGTGGATGGAATTCATTATTCTGACAGAAAGTCGCAGTCGACCGCATAATTCATTTTTTCTGCACTCGCAGTTTAGCCGGAACGATCTCACCGATTTTCCATTTCAGTTTCCAAGCGGTACATCGTGATGAGATAGCATGCGTACCTGAAACACAAAGAGAACAAAGTTTCATTAAAAAATGTGAATTGTGTTACATGACAGAAGAAAGTTGCAAGGAAAGGCGAAACGCACTAATATCAAGCGTGGAGACAAAATTGTTCAATATCTTCCATCTACCATAAAAAAACCTTCGATCAAAATCCTTCGATCCGACCTCGAATCCGAGGAGTTTTGAAAGGTACACTCGTCGAAATGACTCACGTCTCCAGCAGATTTGCTGCGTATCCATTAGCTCGACAGGGCCGAGAAATTCTATAATATAATTTGAAATTCCCGCGAGCGATAAAGTCTTCGATTGACCATATCGATCGAGTTCAAAATTAATTCTAAGAGAAGTAAGTTCTTTCTTGAAGTATCATTCATACGCTCAGTGTCATGATTCAAATAAGTTGGAGGGATAGTAACTTTTTGACTAGGGACTTGTGAATGATAATGCTGAGCCTTAGTGTGATTTCTGTGAATCCGGTATAGTATAGGTCCAATTACGCTTACGCGAGCATACTCGAATTATTCAGCATGAATTAGTGGTATACATACGAACAATTTGCTAAGAAGACCCATAACCACGAAATCGTAGTATGCTCCAGATTTTGTTGCGCGATATGACAATAAATCCTAATTGCCTCATTCTTACATCTTACAACGAGATTTGTGCCGTCATATTTTCACTTTCCTATCTGTTTTCGACCATGAATTTGATTGACAACGAAGAAAGTCAAAATATTCAATTTTTTAAATGATTTCTAAAAAGAAAATAATGGTAGGGAAGATCAGCGAATATTTTGGAGAAGTTTCAAATAAAGCCCTATAGAGAGGAGTCCAAGTATCAAAAATGATAGAAGATTGTCTTGGATCCATCTTGTAATAGGTTGTGGTCAAAGATTTTGTGATAATTCTTCACTGAAATGTGAGGCAGGGCTATATATTTTCCAATGTCAATACCAAGGCAGTTGTTCACAAATTTGCTGGAAATTCTTGGTCAATCCTTCAATCATGGTACAATTGAAACAAAAAAATTACAGAAATCATTTGTTTGATCTAGCTCATCGTAAAGCCCTCTTGCAATCGATTGAAACCAGCGTCGTTTCTCGTAACTAAAGATATTCTTCATACGTTAGCGCGCATTGTAAAGTATTGTTCGAGTATTCCAGAAAAGTCCCATTTCGCCTGTAATTCTTCCGCTATCTCGTTCGAACGCAGCGAGGGCCTAGTTTACAAGCGCGGGAAAAAGTAGAACAGAAAAAAAAATAAAAAAAGGTCCGAGGTGACCAGAGGGCACGAGCATGAAGACGAACGGGCGAGTGCAGTGGCGAGCTAGCGAGAGCGGTTACGTTGGTCGGGGGCTGGATTTATCTGGCCGTACGAGGTAGGCGTCGCGGGGCGCGCGATTTACATAGGAATGGCTGTGTAAGTAGCGCTTATTTATGCTTCGTAACGGGCAGCACGCGATCGCCGCCGAACTCGCCGGGAAACAGGCGCTGGTCAACCGTACGGCCTTCTATACAGCAGCGGCCGCCGCAACAGCGCAGCAGCTTTCCCGAGCGTTATGGAGGCCCCTCCGTAATCGCGCTGCAGCTCGCCGCCGACAACGAGGGTTGCCACGACCCCGATCCTATTAAACGCCGATAAGGCTACCGTTTCTTCGCGCCACACTTTTTTTTATTCCCTCTCGAACGTCTCGGCCCTCTGAGCGTCCAGCTCCCACTCCCATGCGTCGAGGTCGTAAATAAGGAAAATCACACGTTGCAAGCTCCCCTTTCGTACGTGGTTGTGCTACAGCCTACCGCACAAAAGACAAAGTTGCTCGGTCTAGAGCTCGGTCTAGAGGCGATGGGAACGCCTCGATAGATTTTCCGTGAGACGCCTCTGACGAGGCAGAGGCGTTTTTCGCTTGGTCTCTCGCGCGGAGGCCCGTTGTTGCCAAGGGATTAACGAGCCCTCGTCGCTCGTAAAGCTTTCCTGAATTAGTCGCTGATTTGTGAACGCTACCCGCAAGATTGAGCCTGAAATTGCACCGCTATTGCGGAGACCTTTTTAGTGTCGATTAAGGCGAGGAGCGCCTACTCGAGAGACGGAGAATGTACACATCGAGAGGAGACTCATAAGTTTCTGCAATGTATACAGCGGGCTATATTATGCATTCACCTCATCGCTAAATAACGATTGCCCGAGCGTTAAAACGAGGAAAGTTGACGCCCAAGCGATCGTTCGAGAAATCCAGGAGAGTTCCTCCAGGCATTTTAGCGAATTCTGTAGAAGCTGAGACTGACTAATCGATGCGTCGTAATTATTTCCGAGCAAATCGATGGGAAACGGGTCGACGAAGATCGATTGAAATATTTGGCACGATAGTTACTGCAGCTATGGCAGCACAGGAAGCGACGCAATTCAAAGAGCAACTCCATCCAGAATAAATTACCAACAAATGTTACACGTATTAATATCTCACTCCTCTCATAAATTTCCCACACACTCGTGCATTCAGAGTGGGGGCTCTATTACACTCGAAATGGTTATAATTTATAAGAGCTTGCCGTGTATTGCAAAATTTATGCTCGAGAAATCCTCATCAAAAACTCACTTCCCTTCATATTCGCGCGTATTCACCGGGTGGCCAACGCAGATTAATGCTGCGAGAGGAGTAAATTGTGCAAACGCTCCTAATTTTGCACTTTACATCGTCATATACAAAATGAACACATTAGTATCCAAATGAAGGTGTAGCACGAAGCAATCCAACCAGAGAAATATGTTTGACAAATTCACAAACTGTTAGTTACCTCCGAATCGAGAGTCAGAATTATGTGCGAGAATATCCCCAGATTAATTTCAATCATTCGAATCATTACTCTTCTCTAAACACAGATGGTTATCTATTCAATGATGTTGCAGCTTTGTTTGCATCAATATAAAGGAATGGCAAATATTATTATACTCGAGGTTCTTCCGCGCACATAATCGCAAATTACGTTGGAGATGAGATTCTTGTAATGCTATCTAATTGCGCACATTACACATTATGTGCGGGAACAAAGCAGGTGAGCTTAAGGTATATCCTGCAATATAACGAGATGCGCTGTACAGGAGCAGCTGCTGCGCGCTCGTGGAGCTAAAATCAAGTCGATGGATTCAGAGAGCGATGCTGCTGTTGCTTCTGCAGCGCGATCATCGCAAACGAGGCCCGCTCCAGCACGGCGTGCTCGGCAATTAAAAGAGCCCACTCCCGACATCTCGAAACGATTCCACGAGAGCATAATGGCCGAGCCGAGGCGACGACACGACTGGATGGAACGAGGGCATTGTCGCGTGCACCGCACCGCGCTGCAGACCTCGCTCGCCCGCACGACGGCACGAAACACAATCGCAGCGGGTCTCGAGAGCAAAATAATAAGGGAGAGAGAGAAGGGCTGTACTCCGCCGCGGAGGCTCATTGTTGGCCGTAAATCGAGCTAATCGCGCGTGATGCCGCGCTCTCGTCATTATATCATCGCTGCGCGAGAGCGGGCGAGGATTGCGCGTGACGCGTGGCCAGTTGTATCGCTGCGGATATTGTTTGGGCACGAGCCGGCGCATGATTTATCCAGTACAACTGACGCCCTGCACGCATACAGCCGAAGGACTGCTCCTCACCGATTTCCAGATTCTCTCCAACTCTCTTGACGTATGCACCAGGACCTCGAGTAAGGATTGGGAGTGAGTAAATAGAGGGAGCCGGTTGTATATCAGCACAATTGATTTCGCATTTGCACGTTCCAGCAGACGTGTACTCGGAGGCGGCACCTGCGTCGTGGAAGTAGTTTCTCGTAGCATGAGATTGTTAGATGCAAGTTTGCACGCTTTGATTTTGCAGGCTACCCATTTTCAAGCAATCACTTTGAATACAAGAGTGAGTTCAATCAAACGATGCAATCAATTGACGTGAGCTCTCGAGTCAGAGATCTTGTATTTGCAGGAGCATGGCCGATTGCTTCGTATCGCTGCGCCGAGCCTTCGTACGCACGCGTGCACCAACATTCGTGCCAACTTATGGTGAAGAAATATTTCTGGGAGATGAACATTTTTCGAACACCATAAACTGACACTAATCAATAATGACGAGAACATAAAGAAGAGGTGACACTCGAGCGAACCTGAAAGCGGCACTGCTTGACCAAAAGTCAGTCCTGAATCGTCGCAGATACACCTACAAGGCGACTGAGACTGCACTGAGTTACAATGATGGATGGACCGCAGCGGAGCTACTCAGATGTACCGAATGTATGCATGCACCGCGTCGTGGTATGACACGCGTTCCGAGTTGACATTGGGTAAACGTTCAAAATTCGGATTAGCGGTTGCGTTGTACTGCTAGATCGGGGTCGGTGAGTGCGCACGTGCAGCTTGCAAGCTGCAAGTCGTAGCGGCGGCCGTTGCGATGGCACGCAGTAACGGGCGTTGGCTGGTTGTTGCGGGACGACATCGCTCTGTATTCAGGTATCACACGGAGGGTATCAGCGATGCGAAGCACGTGTCTAGTCGCGCTGCACTTGACCGCGTGATAACGGCGCGAGTTACGAGAGATGTGCAGGCAGCGCAGAGCCATCAAGAGGCGACGCCTGGCTTATGCCATTGCACGTCGGCGCGAGAGCTGGAGCTCGTCACCGAGCTCTCGGCTGCTGCGCTCGAGTACTCCCGAGCGATTCGATTAAGCTGGCTCTCACGGCGCCGTCGCAGTGCAGCGGGTCATTGTGTTTGCGGGCTTTCACCTTGATTTACGAGACGACTCTGTCGTCGAGCTTGCGACGCCGCGCGCGCCTCCTCGATGGCTTTGCTCGAGCGTCACAGGGACGACCACTGGCTCAGGGGTGCCTCGCTCCACCTCGCGGCAAATGCCGGGAGATTGTTCGACTCGCTCGACGCCCATACATACTGATATGAATGCTCATACTCTGCGCTGTTCACTATCATACTCTGCGCTGTTCACTAAACGCCGAGCACTACATCGTTCTCGACATCGTCATAGCCGATAATGGGCTCATCGTTGCTCCAATTTTGTCGTGTTACGAATGAAATTCTTTCCTGAAATAGGCAAGCAAAGGATCTACTCCAGATCAAGAGACGATGGCAGTGGTCTGAATTTGAGTATGATTCCGACCCACCCTCTTTGAATGAAGGGCCACTCGAATATGGCCTACCGTTACACTGCGAGATACAGATAGGGTTATCTCTATCGTCTTTCAACTGAATTTTCACTTCAGCAGTGAAGCAGCTACTAGTTTTCGCAAAGGTTTGCCAAGATCTTGGGACAGGATGAGCAGTTGGTCGTTGTTGTCAGAGAAGGAGAAACGCGACGACGAGTTGAGATCAAAGCGTGCTTCGAGGCGATCCCACCCACTACACACAGCATAAGCTATTGAGGGGTGAGTGACGACGCGCCGCACCGCAGCGAATTAGTGCGGCAGCATCTAAGTGCCATTCGCCTCCACCCACTGCGACGCGCCCGTGGAGGAGTGAAGGGTAAGTGGCGCGTGCGTCGCGGCTGCGGGCCGAAAAGCCATCAGCGCGGCCGTATTGACAGTGCGCGAGATCGAGGAGTGCCTAGACGTCGTCAAAACACAAGCAGCCCTTCCTCGGGGAGAAAGTGTGTTTGGTTGTTGGCTTGGTGCGCGTGGAGAGGCCGATGTGGCTCGGGGGTGAGAGAGCCTCCCCAGCCGATCTCGAGCACCCGCCAATCGCACTAATACCTTTTGAGGCACGACGCGACAGCTAAGATGACACGTACTAGCCCGATACGTACGCCTCGATGTTGTTAATTCGCTTACCCCAGGCCAAACTCGACCGACGCCGCTGTATACCTCGGATTCGTGTATTTGCTGAGTTGGGGGTGTGCATAAACCTACATATATTCCTACTTACTGGCGCGCCAACCTAGTGGTAAGCGCACACTCGCGCCACTAGGGCCCATACGGAACTTGGCGATTTGGTGGATGAGTGAGTGTATAGACTGAAGAAGCTCTATCTCGACTTATTGTTAGTTGAGACAGTACCGCGGTCTAATGTTGTCGAACAAAGCAAACGAAAAGGCAAATAGTACCAGATGAAATACCATGTTTGCCTTATATTAGGGTAGAATATAAAATCCCCCAAAATGATGGTAAATTTGACCGCTAAGAGTTAGAAATTGTGTAGTCATTAAGTTAAAGATAAATTCATCAACGAAAACAGTCAACTCGAATTCACGTAGGGTGTTTTCTTTCTTGTCAATCGTGTTATGGCGGGAGACTGAGATTGTCAGTTGATGAGCTACACTGAAGTTCTATGATCAGAATCAATCCCTCGCTTGAGTCAGAATCAAGGATCAATATTTTGACAATTCCACCATAAACATTTTTGCTTGTCCCATCTTGAAGGCAATTTCTGCGTTTGCCTGCAAGCTTCGAGGTATTCTGTAATGCCGATTGGGTATCTGTGGTTGACGTACTCTCTATAGTACAGCATTCGTCGGAGATTGCCCATTGAATTATTACTTATCTAGTTTTTCTTTGGATTGTACATTTCAGAAGCTGTATTGATGATCCTTTATACGTGAATTGATTGAGCTTCAATCTCTATAATTTTCGTTATTACGTTCCAGTTCAGATTTGTACAGAATTTGACTGAGTTGTAATCGTTGGGCGTTTTTCGACTTCTCTAGACGTGGAATTCCATCACTTCGGCCGCGAACCTTTCCCTTATGTGAGCCATTGTAGCGATTTGATCATGTCGGAAGGGTGGACGTAGGTGACCAGGCAAGGCATGTAAAATTACTCAATCTCTTTTTCTAGTGAGCACGAAAGATGATTTTACGCGCTTTTGTTGTGAATACTCATATGGAGACGAGGTTCCTGCAGTGCTTATTTATTAACAAAGAGATTCCTGAAAATTCTGTCGATAAAGAAGTAAAATCGGTCACCGACAACCAAATATTGCAGTCATGCTGTACTCGCTGTCTATAGACAGTGGATATACTGGACCGAACCATGTCGGTAGGCACTCGAGTTGGAGAGCCGGGAAAAGTTTGAGCTGCGTGTGGCCCGTGAAGAGGAACGCTCCGCAAGTGAAATTGTTGCGGACTTTGTTGGTGCGAAGCAGCGTCGTGAGTAAAGGGGGCATTAGCCGATTAGGCGGTCGGCGGCTATACATCAGCGAAAAGCCACCGCACGCGCCGACGGCCAGTTCCGGAGTTTTGATTGTTTTTGACGCTAAGAAGCGCGCGTGACTGCACTTTTGGGATATGGGCGAGAGCGTGAATTACGCGTCGGCCCGCGCTCGTTCACCCGGAAATCGATCGACTCCGACGGCGCGGCTTTGACTGGCGTGGATGAACATTGGGCGTTGCCAAACGACGACGAGATGTATTGACCATCCGCTCGCGCGATCCGACGTGGCGGTAGCTTTTGTACTGCTGCTAATGCTGCCACCGATGGTTCATTGTTTATTGGTTTGCAGCGCGAGAGCGGTACTGTCAATCCACGATGTATCATGCTGCATTAACATAAATTCAAAGTTGACGCACTGTGCAAATCAGTCAAAATAGCCTGTGGAAGTGATGGGATAGCGTAATGAATTTGACAGAGCAGTAGTTTGGGTCATAGATGTGTTCTCTGTGACACATAGGACTCTCTTCGCGATCGAGGATCTGCTAGGCTGGGATTGAAACGATCAGTGAAGAGTTGGTATGCTCATGCACTTTTGCTGGAGACAAAAAACTTCCCGGTCGATGGATCGAGAGTAGATGGGAGCATGCAAGACTTGGAAGATTGTGAACTCTATCTTCTAAAATCTTGACGTGGCAAGGGATCACTAGCAATTAAAGTTATGACCAACCCTTTCAAACCGTAGTGAGGGCTTTCTTATGTTTACCGAATAAAAGTCAAGCTGAGTTTACAGGTTAAACCAAGGCTACTCACTGTCACTCTTGCGACTCAAGATTTCATAACTAATTGAATGAGCATGACGTCCATCCACTCTGGACTTGAGAGATGAAAAGTTGGCTGCGCTATAGCAAAGGCCTCTGCAGAGCTTGGATGAGAGTGAAAACTATCGGACGACAAGAAAAACGACTCGAGAGAGAAAGAGAGACAGGAATCTTCGCGAGCCAGTTATACTGCGTCGAGGTGAAGACGAAGATAGAGAAGCTGAAGATGGGAAGAGCCGAAGCTTATTATCCGGAAATTAAAAGCTGCCGGTAACGAGAGCTTTAGAGCGAGCGCGCGCCTCTCTCGCGGGACTCGAGATGAGCGGGCGTATCGGGGAGCCGAGAGTCGCGAGCCGAGGCTCGTAGACGCGCGACTGTCATTTAATTAGAGAATTATCGAGGGATTAAATGAAGTAGTTTCCCGCTTGCCGCAGCATCGCATCGCCGCTCGACGGCGGCGTTGATCCTCGCTTAGACATCCCACTGTGCGGCGCTCGTCGTATCCTTCCATCCGTTTTGCAAGCCGCTTCTGGCGGGCACCTTTTGCGCAAATCGGCTCTCTCCTGTCACGAATACGCGCGGTTAGCGCCGATGCCGACCTTGTTTACATTTATTCCTGCCACAAGGAGTTGACAACGACTTTAATGCGTCTTAGCGCCACGATCCCATCACTAACCAGATTGCGGAGGTGCGAAAAGCACGCATGCGTCGTGCAAGTATTTGGCATTGCTTACTTTTCACGCATTTTATCCGCGATGAGTGTCGACACTTTGTCATCGGCAGGCTTATTGCTGAAGCGAGGGCAGTATGATAATTTCACACTGCAAGACACGATAATCTGTCGTCATGGAGAGAACTTTGAGCGGAGTGGGTGAGAAAAAAGACTTGATCTGGAATATGAAGTGAAACCGGCTTGCTTACCCAATTCTCATTCTTTTTCAGATAATTTTGAAAAAAAAAAAAAGAAAGATAAACCCATCGGAAATACCATTTTGCCGAGCGATGGTGCTGGGGAACGCCCTTGACGTGCAATTGTAAGCAAATCACAGACCGGATTAAAATCATTATCACTTGTAAGCGGAGCCTACTGGATTTCTAAACGCGCAGATGAACATATGGAGTGAGAAATGCAAGTATAACCACGTCTCAACAATCATAAATTTTAGAGCAAGGATCAAGTTGACCACTGCCTGCGCGAGAGGGTCGCACTCTGTCCCGATCGCAGTTGAACTCGTTGGGCGCGCGGAATGAGTAATGGCCGCGTGGCCCTCTGCGTTGCGTGCGGTCCGAGCGCGCGAAATTTTCGGCACTACCACCAACTCCAGTATTTGCATACTCGATTGGGGAACTATACCCTCTCGTCTCACCTCGTTCGCAAGAAAGGAGCTGCGAGGCCCTTTAGCTTCGGCAATATCAGCTCGAGCGTCGAACACGCGATGATTGCGGTCTGCACTGCGCTCGCGGTTTCTTGCGCGATTCGAGCCTCTCCTCCTCTTGTTTGTAGCGTGATGAATGGCCCCCTCGTAAAAGTTGCAGCACGCTGTAGTATATAACCAGTGCAGTAATATGTGTGAACGTGTGTGGCACCATGGCCCTCGCGATTTCTTGCGCTATCGGTGATTGACCGTTTGCTCCCCCTCCTCCGACTTGTAATCAGGCGTTGCAGCTCCAAAATGATATACCCGTTTAGGTCTTAACTCTCGTAATACCTGTGCTTTGAGTTAAAAGTGTGACGCGTAGGTATTTCACACGCCAGGTGATTTTTTTGCGGAGGCTACACGCTGTGTCGATTCCAGGTAATTATGAAACAACGCTCGAGAATTGAGGTCGTTGTTGTGTGTGTAACGCGGTTCGTGTGTGCACAAAATGCTCGCGATGATGCCTCTCTCGCGAGACGGTTCTTGATGAACGAGGGACGATTTTTCACACCACGCAGACCGCCTCATCGGAGTCCCAGGCTTCGAAGCGTCATCATTGCCTCGCACGAGCTTATGCGAGAGAACCCGCATGTCCTGAAAGAAATATTATGACATACGGCCTCGAGGACAATGGTATATTTTTCATTATTCTCGTTTCAGTGCCACGGTTATTCATACAGCTCATTACACGAAGTCTGAAGCTTTCCATAAATGGTCTTGAGCATCGGCAAATCTTGCTACGTGTGAACACACAAGATTCATCAAATATCATTTCGTTCATCCTGTTAATCATGAATGAAAAAGTTCATGCTAAAGTCATATTGTTGGGACCAAAGAGGAATTACAGAAAAACTTCACGTGCGATATTACTCCAAATACTTTTGCGATTAGAAATGAAAATTCTTGTTATGAAAAATTTCACAGCCAGAATAGAGAGAGACATGTGACTAAATAAGGATTTCCTCCAGCAAATGCGATCTTATGAAAACAATTTTCTCTCTAAATCGGACTTAGGACCGAAAAAATATTCGACATTCAAGCAGATATTTGGAATAAAGCTTGACCGTCAAAATATTCCGTTACTAAAGATGTGATTCTTTCGGAAAAGTCGCTCACTTTATACTCCAAACAAAACTAGGAAACCCAATCAATACTTTATGATTCATCGTGAGACATTCTTCTGGAAAAAATGTATTGAATGCAAAATCTCTCGCAAACTACAGAATTTACAAAGCACGGAATGAAATGAATAGTGTCTTAGCATAGCACAATATTTTTCTCGGCGTTACGTATGAAAGCGAGGAAGAATGTGACAGCTCAACTTTTCTTGTTGTATTTTTTATGACTCGCCCCATAAGTCGCAAATTCCGAAGTGAATGGCTTCCGATCAAATCTCGCACGCGTCGTTTGATAACAATTTGGCACTCGCATTGCCATGCGAGCGCGCGCACGAGAAGGATAGGTACCGAATAAATTCGCAACATTGCGAGCGCGAGTGTGGCATCCGAGAATCACTGCATGCAGAGTGAGATAGGATAGAGAAAACGAGAAACAAGAAGGAAGGGAAGATATGGCGCGATATAGGAAATTTTATCTCGCGATTCATGTCACTCGGGTGGCTCGCAAAACGTGACCCATTCACCACAAGTCTCGCCAGGTTCAACTTCACTGTTCTTTCCACAATTTTCCAACGTTTGCTCTTGCGAGTCTCGAGCCCGAGAATTACCATAGCCAAGCCGAGTGAATATTCTCTTTGTCACAAAAGAATGAAAAAAAGACGCTGGCGAGTCTGAGCTATGCACTTCCCTACTTACTCGTCTCCGTGGCACCACAGTGAAAAAGAAGTAGAACGGAGAGGAAGAAGTCAGAAGAATTAAACGTGTCACGGAGTTACAATTTTCATCACGCGCTCGAGCTATTTTTTCTTCCACTGCTAGAAATTGGACTTGCGGAACTCGTGCCTGGTGATGTAGGGTGGACGTGGACTCTGCATGCTATGAACCATTTCACCGTGAGATTTTCAGAAGAATAATGAAATTTCCTTGCGAAGTGATCTAAGACCAAGAATAAAGTTCTCGTTTTGGATTTCGAAAACTGCCGACGTAATGAAGGCGAAGGAAATAGAAATTACGAAATCTAAGCGAGGGCCCTTCATACTCTCCGCTCTATGCTTGTTATTGAGAAATCAATATATCTCTCAAGATGTTGTTATGATGTGACTCAACACAGGGAAAATTGACGTTCTATCCATCTCTCGGTTTTGCGCCGAAGAACACGCACACCACCTCAATTTTCCATCGTCAGCCCGCGTACTTTCGGAGAGCGTCTCCTTCTATCTCTCTAGGGGCACACGCAAGATTCGCGGTCCTTAAGTATTGCAGCGTGGCGGATGATAAAAAGGAAGCTCCTTACAGAAAGCCAAGCGGGTTCCGTTCGATTTGTTTTTTTTTTCTCGCTGCGGCGTCTTATCCGCGAAGCTAGAAGCCCCGGCGGCCAATTAGCGTCGGCCCGAAGAGGAGGGCGGCCTCAATAGATGGGGAGTCTGGTCAAGCGCGGCACAGCGTAGCGTGTAGCAGTGGCACTTGGCCCCTCTTATTATTTTTCCAGCAGAAACGTAATGCGATCTCGTGGTCGATGGCTCGCCGCAGCCGCACGCGAACTTCTAATCGCACGCCGCCGTCTGGCCTCTGTAGCGCGGGGAAATTATACGCGTGCTTCGGGGCGAGTCGGACAAAGGATTTTCTTTTGCGGATCTTGGGATCGGGCCCGATGCTTGTTATTGTTTCGGCTCTTTCTTCTCCTCCGATGAAGCGGCAATCAAGACGGCCTGCTTTTTCTGTATTTAATTACGCAGCCGCTGATTTCCGAGCGATGTATTACGCTCCCCCCAATTAATCCGCTCATGAATATGCGATCGTTCCACGGGCAATCGAGCGCAGCGATTTGACGGAGGATGAGAAAGAGAAAACAGCTCGGGCTATTATTGTTGAAGGAGCGTCCAAGGATCTACCCCGAGCGAGGAGTTTGACGCAACGAGAGGAGGGAGATGAAGACGGCGCGGATGATTATTTTCCTCCCTTCGCGATTATGCCAGAGGAAAAGGATCTCCTGCCTTGCGATTAACGAGCAAACATGCGATGAGAACGAGACTCGCAAATTAAACGAAGAGAGGGCACAGAGAGACAATGGAGATGGAGAGTAGCGCCGGCTGAGGGAAAGCAAACAAAGTTGGCCCGCGAGGCGGAAGAAAAACACGCTCGGGATGCAGTGGCTACGCTCGCGCAGTTACATATTCGCGCCAGAGGGGACAGTTCTCCGTACCATACGCCATGCAAAGACGAGGGGGTGGGGCGGCGCGTGCAGTGGCAGCAGTGACAAAGGACGCGGCGATTCGTCAAGTTCAAGATCGCCGGCGCGGCGGCGGGATCGCTGCAGTGCAAACAGCCCCGAGCTCTCTCGGCGTTAAATTCAAATTTCGCCTCGGGTCGCTCCTCCTACTTCGGCTGCAAGGACAGAGCGTTCAACCCCTCGCTATGTAGAATTCCGCCCGCGCACCCCTTTTATTCCACTTTTCCATCTCGTATGCGCAGTCTCTGCAATGACGTTGCTGCAAAACTCAGTCTTGCGTCGTTTGATGTCTTTGTGGCGAGCGATTGCCCTCCGGCCATTTACATACGTCTCTGCACATGTGCAAGAGCAGCCGATGCATTCTCTTTGCAATCCATTCTCTCACACATGATTCCATTCTCCATACTCGCCTCAAGAAATGTCGAAGATTCCATTGCCGGATGCTAAAACGGCTATGAAAAATTGCAGGGGGTGGAACCTCCGGGCGCTCGCCCAGCCGCTCCCTCGAAAAGCGCGTCGCCTTTGTTTCTCGCCCGGCAACGCAACCACCGCGAAGACGACTATTCGAGCTTTGGGGCGAGCTCCAATTAACGGGCAAGGGGTTACTACACGCTTGGGATCTGGAGCGAGCAAATTCAAGGGTCCACTCGACGCGCACTCGCTAAAAGAGGGACGGCGAGCGACGAGTGCGTGTCCCTTTGCGTATACACACGAGAGGATGGTCCGCGTGGTAAAATATACACCAAGACGGCCATGGTGGTGCTGCGGTGGTGGAGGGCGACAGCCGAGCTACACCC
This sequence comes from Eretmocerus eremicus, assembly GCA_030522705.1. Classification (NCBI taxonomy): domain Eukaryota; kingdom Metazoa; phylum Arthropoda; class Insecta; order Hymenoptera; family Aphelinidae; genus Eretmocerus; species Eretmocerus eremicus. The sequence goes on along the minus strand of JAPYYZ010002066.1, from coordinate 5,276 downwards.
CGGAATAACGAGACGCTCCGGTGACACGCGACGCGCGCGGCTACGGCCTGCGCGCGAGTGCGTCTTGACGCATATCTGCGTACTGCAAGCACGAGAGTTCGTGGAGCTTGAGAGAAATAGGGTACGCATGGATACAGGTAGAGCGGTGTGATGCAGAAAAAATCTGTGGAGCACCCTCTCGGCGGGTAGGAGAGCCCTTGAATATTGCATGAGTATTTCTGCCTGCAGCTGCACGCGATCCGTCTACTTTTGCGCAACCCCTAGTCAAGGCCCGATATACGTGTGCGCCACATCGCGCGTCTCGAGAGCTGCGGACACGCACTAATTGGTCCCACGCACCCCTTAGCTTGTTGCAAATCGAGAATGGGGGAGGTTACGATGGAACGATGAACTATTACTAAATGGAAGGGAGGAGGCCAGATTAGGCCGAGCGAATATTGAAAATGAAATTCCTCGGAGATACCTTTCGAGACTCCAGTGTGAATTTTTCTCGATTAGACATCAAATCCGGATCCATTTGATAGATGAGAGAGCAGTCTGACAGAGTGAGATTCAATCTCTCGTATTGTGATCACATCGAGACAGCACGGCAATGTGCCAACGAGAGACTCTGGCTGGCGAAACAATCAACGCTCTTCCAATTCTCATTTTCACCCCGATGCTCTCCATCCATGCCTAGTATATATACGTTGTACGTATACAACCGTCGCCCGAGACAATGTGGTTGAGCTTCGCGTATCTGCATGCGAGCACTATTATATAGTGGAGCCTCGTCACGTCGTCGCACGCTCCAGAAGAGAATTCGACAGAACGGTTCCCCTCCTCTTCGGAGCGATCTCGGAACGCACGCGTCGCTCCATCGGGACTGTGTTGGCATACGCGTGCGTACAGACAGAGATGCCGAAGTACCGGGCGCAATTTTTACACTCGGAGGAGCAACCGCACGAGATGAAGTGTTAAATATACGCCCCGAGAGCAAGGGCTGCAAGACAATAAAGGGTTTCCGAGTGAGGGAAACAACGTTCATGGCGAGTTAATGAGTGCAAATCTCGCCAAGAGCCAAGTCCAGCAGAGGGGCGAGAGAAGGGTTGATTGGTTTGCATCTTTGAATCGAGATCGGCTAGATTGGTGCGTTCATTCTGTGATGGCTCAACAACTCTTTCTTGCTCCCCGACGAAAATTGAAAGAAACAGACTATTGCCAGGCGAACTCCCTTTAGACGATCGGAGCGTCCGACGGAGTGGAAAATGAAAGGCTAAAACGCTCGTCATTCGTCGTGCGGGAGATGTGTAAATTAGGATGGCCGCAAATTTTTGGCAGGGAGAATCGAGGGGTAAGAGGAATGAATCGTAGCAACATGGCAGAGAGAATGCGAAAACGAGCGCGAAAGTTGGCGGAGCAGAGCGTGGGCGGGTGGGGTAGGGCGGAGTGCGCCGGAAGGGGTGAGACGCGCAAAAGGGAAAGGATTCGGCTGTGCGCATCCGACATCGCGGATCGCAGACGAGCCAGTTTTCAATGCAAAAGCAGAGAAACAGTGAGAAAGAGAGAGAGCCGGCTGCTGTCAGAAGAGAGGCGCGAGCGAGTTTCACCCCCGGCGAGCCCATACACGCGAGCTGCAGCTCAGTCAAAACGACGACACGCGAAGCGGCTTTGTGAAACTCCTCCGAGGGCTACCACGGCTGGCTTCGCTCGCCCGAGCTCGAGCTAGCGCATGTTATATGCAATGCGAGCGCGTGAGGCGTGCACCGGCTGTCTGCGGCCCGCGAGGAGCCGGCTCATGCAGCATGCGGACGTGGGGCCGCGCGATGTTTGCTAAAGCTCCGCGCAGCCAGGCTACGGCAGCGCTTTTAATATTCTCGAGCGCAGGACCAAGAGCTGGGCTCGCCGAGCGTGCACCCTTCGACCGTAGCTGTACTACGGAGCCCTTGCAAGCTTACCGTGCTGCATCAGTTCTGTATGGTCCATAGAGATTGAGTGACTGTTTGCTGGATCACTGCTCAACGAATGAGAAGTTTGGAATTATTTTTATCAACTTCCGAATAGGCTGTGTGTCGTGCTCAGATGACTTGGCAAAAATACGCATACTTCAGCATATGGCTGACTTCAAACACGTTGGCGATTCCGAGGGCGATTCTGTGGATTACTAAAAAAATCACACGATGTTCGATGAAGCATCGAATTTCAATCTTCTGCTATAGATGCCAAAAGACGAAACGAGTTTTCGCGGATAATGTACGAGTGAGTGACTATCAATACAGGAGATTTCTTCTGGACAATTGCAGGCTATAATTCACTCAAGCTGTCATTTCGTGTAAGTTATCAATCACAGTCGCAGGTAGATATGGAAAATGCAGGACAATCCTTGACAATGACTAGCTACAAATGAAAACCATTCAGTATCCACTGCGTTATCGATTCTCGTTCGGATGGTACGTGCCAGTGAGGAGCATCATCTACCGAGTCTATTACTGAATCAGAAGCGAACGATGGTGCAGCCCATCGCAACTTGCAGCTGCAGGGTATGGCGCGAAAATAGAGAGGATATTTTCTGCTCACGTTCAATTCGGATCTATATTTTTCTCGTCCTTTATAGGTCTCTCGAGCACAAATTCCGGCACGAAGAGAATAGGTTTCGATTGCGGCGTGGTATAGATTCCAGCACGCGCGCGCGTCGTTCTCGCGAGTTTCGCTTTCTTTTTCGTCCCACTGCCTCGCTACCGAAAGAGTGCACGAGCCGCATCCGAAAGAGACAGATGCGCACAGCAAGAGGCAATCCAAGAGCAAAACGACAACTCGGACCCGACCAGTCAAGAAACGCTACACGCGAGAAAGGACAGCGTCATCTATAGAAGGGAAATATCCGAGCAATCGCTCGCAGTAGGTTATTCTAGTACGAGAGAAATACTTCATCGCTCGGAAGAATGAGAAGAGCCCGATACAAAAATGTATTGATCGTTGCAAAAAACTACGGCTGCAGTGGATGAGGTGCTCGATAGATGAAGCCCGATCGAGTGCAGCTGGAATCAGCAGCGAACGATCGGCGCGCTAAGTCGCCGGTCGCGTCGCGGCCTTGGCGCCAGCCGAGTCCGCGTAGTCGCAAAGCGTCGAGTTTGTTACTGCGAACTTCTCTTGGCTCTATGTGCTCCCTGAGCTCGCAGCGGCTATTTGCATTGAATGCCCGTAGATGGCGAGTGCACCGCGTGTGCATCTCGGCAGCAGGGCCGCCTCTTGTACCATTGTGCTCATTTATGCACTTTAATTATATCGCAAATATGGTGCTGCGCTGCTCCGGAGCGACAAACGCGCCGCGTATAATGGCCACCTATATACACTGCTCGGCACGAGCGCGAGCTTTGTTCCCGATGTAGCCACTTGAATCGCTCCATTGGCGCTACACCGACGCTCCTTTCGAGCGGCCGGGTCACATGCGGCTGCAGCCGCATTGCAGGCTCGATTATTCGTCCTTTTCTTGTTCTAGCCTACTGTTCAAGTACCTACTTCGAATAGTTTTTCCACTTGCGAGGCTCGCAAGCGCTGCGCCGTCCCATACCTCCTCGGTGTCCTATTCAGAGCGTGATCAACCCGATGCGCTGAATTTTTCTCTGCGCGGAGCGTGTACTGTCCCTGATACGGTTGCAATAAAATGCGAGGGAAAGAGGTCCGTTGCTGTATTCGTTTTACTCTGGTACCGAATGAGTGCACCAATTGCACATGTATGTATCGACATTCGAAAGCTCTTCTTCAAGAAAAAATTAATCTTGCATCTCGTCTTGAAAGTGCATAGTGATGCCGCTGTTGGGTATTCTTTGAATTCTGATGCAGCAGTCGTTTTCGGCTCTGAGGCACAGTTTTGTCAATCGCACAGGTTGAAAATTTAGCTCGAGGGTACGACTCAAAAGCTGCGGGTACTCAAAACTGGTCATTTGTGAAGAGGATGCTCCAATAACTGGAGGTTGGGCAATTTTATCTCATGCATGATCCACGAGGCACGAGCCAAGTACGTTATTTCGATGTCGCGGATGCGACGGCCCCTGCTAAAGTGATTCCGTGAGAGAGGTGATAATTTTTCAAGATGCCAAGCGGCCAGGCCGGTGCTGCTCATCGAAGTGGCTCTTTGTCCGGAAAATGCGCTAAGTAAATATAGCCCACGAGCAAAGGGCCGTGCACACGACGACGCTTATATTGCTCCGTATACCTACAGCAAGTTGGCCGCCGCGGGGCTACACGTGCGCCGCCGCACGAGAGCTAGAATAAAGTTCAATGTACATCGCGGGGCATGATCGCCGTCATCATGAGGGGTAAATACGTACTCTGTACTGGCTCTCGCGCGAGAAAGTGGAGCAGCCGAGAGCAACTATTGCCATCGTGATCGTCGACATATCGAGCGTAATCTTGTCCCGTTAACGGCTTCAAAATTCAGCCTCGCAAAGCGTGCATCATCGACGGGGTATCGCTCGAGAGATCGTGATCTTAACGTCTCGAGCGCGTTCTAATCTGCATGGATAATCTTAGCCCGCAGGCAGGGATGAGAGAACGTCAATAATCCGTTAAAAGCTCGTGATAAAACACGCAAGATATACAATCATCTTCATTCTGGCTCCCAAAGCTGTCTCAGGGAGGGAATGGAAAGAAGAGCGGTCGACTTGTGACATGCGAGATACTCGAAACGATGGAATAACGACGGAAATTCATGGGATCTTCCACTTCTCATTCTTTGAATCTCATACAACAACATAATATTTATAGTGTAATACAGACTGCGACCATCTTGCTCTTCAACGTCACCCAATCATGAACCAGACGACCAAGTAGTCGAGCAATTTTAGGGTTGCCCTAGGACGGGGTGCCCCTTCAAATGATTCAACTGCTGTTTTGCTCGAAGGTACTTGGAGAGAGCTACAGAAGAGAAAATCGACATACTCGCGTGGATAGATCATCAGTTTTCGTGATCCATTCCTATGAACCGAATGACTCCGGATATCTTGGTTAAACCACATGAGTGCCAGTAGAACGCGAATTTTCATCACCTTATTACCCCTCCCTCCCAAAATAAGATGGAATTCTTAAGTTTGGAATAGTGGATAAAATAAAACATGAGAGGAAGAATTTGTAAAATTAATATCTAAGAAAGTTGTGTGAAAAAAAAATTATTGACATTATTTTTCAAGGAAGGTGTTCTCCAAGATAATAAACGTTATGAAAAGAGAATTTCAATTTCAATTCATTTTTGAGGACATCTTGTGAGGATTCTCGTCGTGATTGAAAATCATTATAGT
>JAPYYZ010002065.1:0-18620 GCA_030522705.1 Eretmocerus eremicus | reverse complement strand
TCTTTACCCTCGGATTAGATTTAAATTAATCACGCAGGATCCGAAAACAAGTTTTCGATCCACGTAACGCAATATTCCTCATTATAAGCAGAGTAAGAGAATGAACTATATCAAGAACTAAGATTCGACACCCTCCCACTTGAAGTATGAATTTTCTTATCATTCCTCAATCGAGGCATCTTTTCCTGAAAATAAGTGCCTTATGGAAGATCAGCCGACTTTCAAAAATGACTTCCATGGATCTTGAAGAACACATCCTTAAGTGTCACTGAGGTGTACTTTGAGATGTTTATGGTTATGTAGATAGATAGGTAGATACATTTATTCATGACTGAGAACTGGATAATCCCAGATAGTCACTTACTACGGGGATTGCTCGATTTAAAAACTCATGTAGAGATGAGATCTTTACGTTTTGATTAATCGTAACGTATTTTTGTTTGTTGATCTTACACTTATATATTTTTTCTACACGGAAAGAAATTGTTTGTTGGATTTACACATGACAACAATGTAGTTTGTTGGATTTACAAACGTCGGCCTTGATCCAGTTCGAACAAACAAGGGTTTGTTGGCTAAACCAGTTCAATATTTCGCTGAATGATGGAAAATCTGTTTGCTATCAGATTTGGTATAGTTCTACGCAAACTTAACGATTCACTCCAATTTTTCTTTCAAAAGGAAAGGAAGTATACTTGGGATACCTATGAATACTTTTTACCCCCAAATAGAATTTTCAAATCACAAAAATATCCATAATAGTTTAGTTGATTCAATATAGATATTGTACATAGGTCCGGATAGAAGAAAATGAGTAGCATCAAAAGATAATTTGAAGAAATATGAAAATGACGAATGTTCCAAGTTACCAAAATTGAAACATACTTTTGTCACCAATCGTATTCAGTTTATCAGGCTCTGAATTTGATATGGTACTCTATGAAAGAAGGGTTCACTGACTGTATAAGAGGCCATGCCCTGTGGATGATGAATTTCGTCCAAACTTTGCAAAGAATCTTATATCACATGAAAACAGCAAATCCCCAGAATTCCAAACTCCAATAGTTGAAAATATTTGAGCTTGGTCAGCTGAGAGATTACCAAATTCTTGATATGTTCTCCACCTCGTTCTCCACTAGTTTATGCATATACCTTCACCTAGATGTGACCAAAAACAATCAAAAAGAGTCTCAACGAGGACTAATAGAGGCAAAAACCATCCAAGATGGAAAATTCTCATATTGTGAGTCGATTTGTTGAATAATTTCTCATGAATGTTATCATTCTGGATGACTGTCCGTTTTGCACCCACTACTATGTTTCATAATTATGTTGGTCAATAAGCTCTAGGAAGTCCAGTAGAATCAATTTGAACCCAATAATCAAGCTTTGAATAAATGGATCCTATTGATGCTGGTTGATAGTGCTATAAACAGTTGGGGGATTTTGCTTTTGTTAGAAATTTTTATGGATCCAGCACTGGATTTTTCTCATTCTAGATCATTGAGTGTATGATATGCAACTTGAAGTGCCTTCAAAGTGAGGAAAACATTTTTTTGCAAGGAGTTGGAATAAGAATAGTATATTAAATGTACGAAGTCAACGCTGATCCCGTAAAGAACTTTCAACAAAAGTCGAAATTCTTTGAGGATTCATAAAGCCATCAATGACAGTTACTTTCAAGCTCATACTTAATTATTGACATGTAATAGTCTCTGTTCAAATTCTTGGATCTTGTTCTCTACTATAGTTGTGAGATTTAGTGGCAGGAGCTTGTCAGAGATTTGTCTAGAGTGACTATTACTGATACTATGAACCCTGTATTCAAGAATAATTAGAATACTTGTTAAGATTCTATCGCAGGATGATTGGATTAATTGATTTAGAAATTATCGGTTCTTCCTGCCACTTTGTATTTTGCACAATAGTGCGACGTTTCGACTACATTCTATAGTCCTCATCCAAAACATGAATATACTATCTTAGTGATTGACTCTAAGCTATGACTTGTAGATATTACAATTAAGATTTCTCAGTTCAGACTCATGTACAATGTCATCATTTTTCAAGGTAATTGAGCTACACTTCCTCTATTTGTGCAATATCGTTTTAGTATGAGAGTGTTATCTTATGTACATATTTTTCCAGCTTGATAAGAGCTGTAGAATGTAGTCGAAACGTCGCACTATTGTACAAAATACAAAGTGGCAGGAAAAACCGATAATTTCTAAATCAATTAAAGAATAATTAGAGCGTATAAATTATTGCTCAGTTGTCTGTTGCGGAAACTATATAAAATACACAAATGGGTTGGATCACGGAAATCCATCGGCAATTCTAGTGATTAATCAACGAGTCTCGCTATTTTGCACGTCTATTCAAAATATCCCAGACGGACACGGAATGCCATGGTGGTCAATAATATCAATAATATTATCGCGGTCTCATGAATGATCGTGGCAGTCCAACAGCATCCTCCAATCGGCTCTAAACCTCAGAAATGAAACTCACAATTACCAATAACGAGCGCATTCCAACGTTCAGACTCCACATTCTACAAAATCCACTCACCAGTCTGTTTCTCGGCCACCTTAAGGGTGAATCCCTCGAGCAGGCTGGGCTCGCTTCGGCCTCGCGCGTTTACCGCGTACACGGCCATACGGAGTATGCGTCCGGGCTCGAGGTTGTGCACGCTGAAAACGGCGTTTTCCCGAGCACTGACGTTGGCTCGCAGTTGACCGGTCACCTGGTCGTACACCTCGAGCTGAAAGTGTTGAGTCTGGCCGCCGTCGAACCCTGCCGTGCATTCCACCGACAGAGACTGCGTCGTCTGGTTCGTCAGAGTGCAGTTGTACGGAGGCTCGGGCTTGCCTGCGAATCATAGATGAGAGGATTTTGGGATGAGATTCGGTGGAGATCTTATCTTTTCAGAGCATCGTGATCGATTCTGAGCCTGTTGAGTGGGATCAGTGGGCCGACGAGCATCGATGGGATGGACTGAGATCTTGGGGAGGTGTCTGACTATACCTTGATTTTTCTACTGATTTGGCGAAGACAGTGTAACCCAGACGCCTAAAATGTCGAGTAGGGTATTTGAGTATACAAGAAGGTTACTAATCGATGAATTCCTTTTTGGAGCGATTTTTATAGTCCTTTTGGACTTTTTATGAGGGGAAAAAGTGCGTCGGAGTAATTGAATGCTCTCGTGGAGGAACGCTCTGACTCAGAAAAGATATCCCTGGATAAGCGATGAAAAATTAATCAGATCGTCTTATCTGCGAGCATCTCCTCATTTATTGTCTCGAATGCGAGAGAAATCAGCTTTTTAAATGATAAGAGCAAAAATTACATGATCTACGATCGAAATTCTAGGCTAAAACGAAAAGATCAAAAATCTCAAGTTGGACTCTTGCTGAACAGCGAATCTGTTGATATACATTGTCTTGCCGAGACCGACCCAAGAAATGAAAAGGTTCAAAATTATTGCAAACAATGCAAATCTACACCGGTGGTATTGACCGAGTTGATATTCAATTTCGATTGTGGAAACTTCTCGACAACTCTGAAGAACTCCATTTCCTATAATACATTCGTACGTTTGAGAGAAACTTGTCATTCGGACGTAAATTACCACGTAATATTCTGAAAATGTAACTCCGAGATTTAGAACTCCCGATGTTCTGTGATTATAGTATGGTGACAGTGAAAAGTGGATGAACTAATTGCGAAGCGTGAACTTGAGGGAAAAAACGTCGGGAAAGTATTTGGTATGACTGTTTCGTGTAGAATCTGCGACTTTCACTCAATTCTCAAAAGTAGGCTTTTTGGAGTTCGAAGGACAAAATGGATATCCACGCGATCAGCCAAGAGGTATCGGAAGTTGAAATGGTTCTTCGAATGGATAACAATTTATTGTCATCTATATAAAACGAGTTCGTCTACAAATCTGACCTTCGATCTTCACTCGATCTCAATGTTTGTGATTTTCACTCGAGTGTTCTGCAGAAATGCCACGGCAAGCATCATGATGATTCAATTCAAACCGGCAAGGATTACCGAGTTCTGATTCCTTTACAAGTTTGTGCTTAAAATATCAAAAATAAAATGGAACAAAAATCAAGACTTAATTTTGTTTACAACCTCGTCACAACATAATACTTTCCAAGCCTCCACGCAAGCCAAGAATTCAATTTACACAGGGAGCAAGCGGCGTGAACGAGCGAAATCATGCGAGCAAACGCAGGCGGAGCAGACGATAGGTCCAGGACAATACTGCCGGCTCCTTGGCAGACGCGCTCGAGTGCTTGCTGCCGTCAGAGATCCTCGTTTGCTCGCTGCCGCGTCTCTCCGTCTCTCCGTGTTTATGCAGCTTGTACAGCGAGTTCGTGACACCCTTATAGCACTGCTCTCTCTCTGCAGCACGTGTATATTGCGGCAATGAATTGCCGACTGAGGTACAGAGCTCCTCGCGGACGCACTCGAGATTCGGCGACGCCGTCGTCCTTACAGTGGTACACGTTTCGCAGCAGGCTGTGCGATCTTCGTCGTTATCAAGGCTAACTTACGACGGTGGCCCGGTGTCTCTGAGCGCATAGCCCGCGCCACACGACTATTATTCTCCGCCCTTGTTGTTCGACGATCTAAATGCTAATTCCGTGGCTCGGCTCTTCATTAGCGCGTTGGGGGCTTGGTTCTCATTTGACATAGTTATTTTAGAGGTTATTTCAGTGGGATGACTGGAGGAATTCAAAGAGATGACGGCGAATCAATGGATTGATGTGACGCTTTGTTTCGCTTGGTTTTGATCCGCCGGGCTAGAGTTGTAGATCATTCAGTGACTGATATTTTCATGCGCCGCTTTGGTTGACAATGGTGATTATGAGTTTTTTTGGCTCTGCTTTGGAGCATAATAGTATGAGCCCAGATTGGGATGGGTGCTTCCTCAGTAAAAATTCATTATGAAGAATGGCAGTGGAGAGAGCACCCATCATTATTTGCATTTTTTGCTCTTATACTAAAACGCCGTTCTTGACGTAGAATTTGTATACTGAAACGTGCAAAGAACCTGTATTGGAACAGTGAAAGATGGTAATTTTACTGAAACCAATTCGCGACTTTGAGGATGGTTCGCAAGAAGACGTGAAATACGGTGTATGTATACCCGAAAGATATGATTTGTCGATGTTACTCTCATGTGCGTTATACTCCACCTTCTCAGTTAATCAAAAGTGAAAAAGGTCTCGTTGATACGCATTTCGAATGCTATGTCCAGTTTCATAAATATCGGTTCGAAATGACATTTAATGACTAAGAATCTGTTAGAGTGAGAAGTGTGACTTATATTTTGACTATAGAATACCAACATTGTCAACTCGAAGGTCACAGCAAGAGACCTATTGGAAGTCTAACGATTTATATGGAATTATCACGCATCAGCGATTCAAGTCATTAGTGAAGACATGAACAGCCGAGTAAAAACGTATCACTCCAACTATTTCAATCCGTCAATATGGCGTGATTTATTATGACAGTAGATTATGTATAAATCGATGTCAAGGGTTTGATCATGTTCCAGTATAGGTATCTTTTTTGAGAAGTGGAACCTGAACTGAAACACCTCCAAAAATGCTATCTGTATCACATTTTCAACGATTCTCTTCCGTGGAAAGTGAGCCCTTCATAAGAATCGTGGACGTATCGTCTTAAAAGTTATAACATTGGAGAGTAACGGAAAAATTTCACTTTGATGATTTTATCCATTTTCCGTGGATAGAACTCTCTTTTACTTGGGAGTTTCATCATAAGCGTCAAATCGTCGGTGTTCCACTATAGGTGCTTTCACCTTACTCATATTGGGGACCGTCATCAGCACCTCTCAAGTCAATGCTGAATATGTCATCATTCTCAACCTTTGAACAAAACATTTCGTTCGATCGAATAATGAAAGTATTTGACTCGTGGTTAGTTTAATCGTAATTCTAGATAAATGTATTGGCATGCGTATCGAGAAAAGGAGAACCATTCAGAGTATGCGTGAATCAATGGACCGAGACCATTCCAATCTTCTCTCGCTGGATCCAAAGTTTAGCTCACATTATCAGCGAAGGATTATTAGCAGTGTCGTTCAACTCCACGTGATTTTGAATTTCACATGTACAGCTAATTGAACTTTCGATGAAGGCTCTCCCCAATAAGATCGTGCTGACAGTGAATACGATTGATCCAGATTCCGATAAATCTTCCTCTCGACCACACTCAAATGTCCGCACACTTCCGGCCTCTTTACATCGTACCAAACACCCTCCACCCGAATTCCTCTCTGCGCCTCCGTCGAGCCCATCGATGCTCAGTCCATCCATCACTATACTCAGCTCACAAAATCCATCTCTGATCAAACTCACCGGCGGCAATGACGTGGAACACGCAGGCGTTGAGCTGAGCCCCGACAAAGTTGTCCGCCCAGCAGAGCAGCGTGCCGTACTCCGACTCGCTTTTCGGCTTGTAGACGAGCACGCTCTCGTATCCGTGGGTCGAGTTCCTGTAGCGCTCCTCGGGCATCTCGACTACGCCCTCGGTGTTGTTGAACGCCCAGCGGAACAGCGTCGGGGCTGGATACGCCTCGACGCGGCACGCGACTCGAGCCTCCTCGCCCTTCGCAACGCCGTACACGTTCTTCTGGCCCGGTAGGCACAGCGGCTTGTCTGCAAAATCGAGAAGTACAGGCAGTTTAGCTTGGTTCACGTTTTCGTAGGTGGGTGAGGTGGGGTGAGGTGAGGTGGATGGAGGGGGGTGATTGACGGGTTATTGGGCGAGGTGCGAAGGGGCACGGTGTGGGTCAAATGCTTTAAATGGAAATTTCTATTACCCGGCTGGTTTTTGTTGGATCTGTTTCCATGCAATTAGTCAAGGAATTATCAAAAAAATATCAAAAGCCCCCACGGGGCTGTTCGTTCGAGTCCAAAATACGTTTTTTCCATTATAATTATATGGATATCCCAAAATTTTTTTTGGATTCTCGATTAGAATCGCGATAGCTTCTGATATGAGCGTAATTTCAATTTTCCGAGATTCTGTATGTAGTTATGTTGTTGGTAATCCAAAAGGCTATCTCAGAAAAGAATTGAAAAAATAATAATCAATCTTCTCAAATGGATATCACGATGACCTTGACGGACAATTATGCGAAGTATCTCCCATATTTTGGGAAATTTATCAGATTCTTTTGATTCGAGCCGTTTTATGGCGCGACCCTCTTTTCTGCCCTTCCTTAAATCTTTCCGGAACAGTCAAAGAAATTGCCAACAGAATGACTACATACAGAATCTCAGGGAATTGAGATTATGCTCGTGTCAAAAATTATCACGATTTTAACCAAAAATGTAGAAAATATTGTGATTCACATATCATGTTTATAATGAAGAAACCGTGTTCTGGACTTTGAAAAAAACAGCCCCATGGGGAATTTTGAGTTTTTTTTATAACATTTTTGCTAGTTGAGTGACAACAGATCCAACGAAAACCAGCCAATTGGTAGAAGTTCCATTCAAAATATTCGAACCTCACCGTGGGTGAGGAAAAGTTTGGGGAGTGCATTGGTGTTTCAGCCAAATCTGTGATCCGAAGATCATGCACTCTCCTGCTCAGTCCACTATGATTCGCAGCCGTCCATAACTTCGACGCTCTTGGAGGATAGAGGTGTAGATGACCACCCCCCGTTGAGCAAAATCTCTCATGAATTTCCAAAAAAAGACGTATGGCATTTTCCTCTTCAAATTTGAAGTTATATCAACAATTTAATCATGAACAATTGCGCCAAATAAAAGACAGTGCTTCCTCAAATACATTTGAAGAATCTCGTCAACTAAATTGCGATATACGTTCTATATTGGATTCCCAATTCCTTTCTGACATTAGAAGAATCCGATAGCAGAGTTACATTACGTTCATGCCCAAAAAGGATATAATGGATCGAGATTGCAATAGCTTGCACGTGGCCAGAGTTTCATCAAATTGATCATGAGTCGACTCAATAAAAGGAAAGCAATTGGCCGACGCGGTCGTGATTTCGAGAGCTAACGAGTTGAATTGGGAACCGATTGACTCCGGTAGACGCCAAATACACTCATTATCACCGCTGGCAATGCAGTCAACTAGGTCTTGTAATACAAGTCGTACCCATTGTCTTGCGAATACAATGCCAGCTGACAATTTGGCTCGGAGGCGCAAACACGAGCATACAAATACTTGGATTCTCGCTACCTCGTGGAATACGATACAACTCCAGGCATTGTGTTACAGACATTGCTCATCGTCTGAAATTCAAGTCGATTCCGATGGATACTACATCGGGATGTCAGAGTCAATGTGAGTTTGATGAAGCTCGAAGGCGAATGAGCCCGGCCTACATCTATCATTTGGTTTCGAATATGGAGCAATGTTTGGGAATACTATTGAGGAACAAAACATAGCATCGGGCAACTCGACACTAACCCACACTAGTTCATCTCGACAATAGTTCATCTATTCAGGCTAAGATCGTCATTTGGAGGATTCCCAAATTTAGTGACGTAAGTCACTCCTTTTTAATCTCCTTTCGAAAACGCCAAAGAATAAGCCTCAGTTTGGACGCCGCTAATATTCTGTTCGAGTTCATCGTATCAGACAAAAAGCAAGGCCTTGAATGAGATGCTTTTTAATTGAGAAAATTTGCAAAAATGCTTTTTGTAAGAGATTCCATACGAGCACATCACGACTACCAAAGAGTTTGCAAATGAACTAACGTCACTTCAGCCGGGAACCCTCAATTTCTCAAGACACGATCAATGTATAGAGACTCAAGCGATACTCACACATGATATTCATTTGGACGCTGTTGCTGTATCCGTCACCCTCGACGTTGCTCGCAATGCAAGTGTAGTTGCCCGCCTGTGACTTGCTGACCTTCTGCAGCGCCAGACTCGTCTGCTGAACGATCTTGCCCATGGTTGGATTATTCTGCAGTACGATACCCTGTTGGCACACAAAAACAATCCTCTTGACTCGTCACCAAATCCCACACATCGCCAACTCAACGAAACATCTTCTCCATACTCGTCTCTCTTCACAAATCCTTTTCCCAAACATCCACAACAGCTCTACCATCGCCGCAAAGAAATTCATTCTATCCTCAGAAGCTCCCTCTCTTACACTTGGAAACTCTCTTCCGGTTTGCAAAGCAGTCCCAGAGGATTCGAAATTCCAGACCGAATCGGCGGAGGAATTTGCGCACACACGCGCATCAAAAAGTCTAGAGAGACTCGGGCTCTGTGCGCCCTCGTGTAAAACGCTACACCGGAATGCACTACCATTCTGTATCTTGCCAGAGAGACGAGATAGAGAGAGAAAGAGAGAGAGAGACGAGATAGAGAGAGAGAGAGAGAGAGAGAGAGAGAGAGAGAGAGAGAGGGAAGGAGCGAAGAGGAGGGAGGGAGAGGAAAGAGGAGGAGCAGGGTGAGGCATGGGGGGAGAGAAAAATTAAAGTGGAACAGGAAAGCGAGACCGAGCGAGCGGATGCGGCGGCGGAGGTACATGTATGTAGAAACGGGGTTGCATACTCGTTGCTCAGTTTCTGGCTTGATGTATATTCCGAGTTGTGCAGAGAGTACTCACATTGTGCTTCCAGACTACTTTGTAGGCGGCCGGATTCGCGTCCACCTTGCAGTCGAAGTAAACGTCGTTGCCCTCCTCGATGTCTTTTGGATTCACGTTCGAGCCAAAACTCAGGTTCAGCCTTGGTACATCTGGTTTTTAAAGAATAATTCCTCATCAAATTCGTTCATCTGAGATTATTTCAATGTGGTATGATACTATCATCGCGGAATTATTTTTCAATACCAAATGAACGCGTTTGTTGAGAAATTAAAATACTCGCAATCATCATTTTTGGGAGGACATAATCGTTCGTTTCGATGAATGTCGTGCTTTTCAACATTCTTCGACGAGTCATTCAATTCTAGTTGAAAATGTCAGCGTAGTTGCTACTCACAGTTCACATCGAGCTTCAACGAGTCTTCCAGGGCCGAACCTTTTAACTTGGGGTTCTCTGCTCGGCAAGTGATTTGCTTCCCATTGTCATGCACCGTTGGAATAAACGTCAGTCTCGACATGGTCATGTTCTGATCCGATGAAATCTGAAAGAATACAAAGAATTTTTGTTATGACCCAGTTTTTGTTCCCATACATTCAAGCCACACAGTTTAGAGATTTTCTTGAGACATGGCCGAAATATTCATTTTGCTGGTGAGATGGCCCAAAGGAAGTAATCGACTTTTTGGAGTTCATGCATGTACAGTGTGATGGATCTTCCCATTGATTTTATAATTTCCTATACTTTTTCATACTGTGGAAGTTTGTATTCTGAAAGCTTTGCAATTCGTAAGTTGCAATTTTATTACTTCGAAAGTAGAACAGAGGCCAGTTCCGAAGTATGGTGACCGATATTGCCAGAGTGATAAAATTACAAACAGTAGTAAGATGACTGGATCGGTTTCTCACGATGGTTGCGCAGATTCCATCGTGTGTAAGCATTGCATCATTTCAAGTTATGTCAATCATTCGATGTCAGCCAATTTGAAGCTGCTTGATGCAAACGGCCTCTCACGCGTACATATTAGTATGATCACATTGAATATCGCTCGATCTCTACTTCGCGCTTTTCACCTTCCGATACAGCGTAATAAGTGCGAGTTTCGGCAATTCTCACCAAGTTGCAAATTCAGTTACGTGACCGATAGCGCTTAAGAGAGTTGGCCTTCGTTCGGCTGCCCTCCTCTCGATTCTCCCGACATCTGCGGGTTCAAGATTATTCATTTTCTCTCAGTGAAGATCAACGCATTTTCTTCTCATTTCTTGTACATGTTTTTGTATATATTTCCAGTTATTTCTCGCGTGTATTCATTCGGTTTAGATCAGGTCTTTTTGAATGGGAATCCTGAATTTTTGACACCTGGGTTTCGCGAGTGAATTTACTCAATTAACCCGATCCGACTCTCATCTCTGAATATTCGTGAGTACAAGTTGGCAGTTTCAAGGACTTGCACCACCAACAACGTATCCAGCTTCTCAATTCAATCACAGATCAACTCAATTTCTTATCGTAGAGAAAGAACGATGGATGTCCGATGGATTAATGTGATAAGGGCAATGCAACCGGTCCTATCGCCCTTAGTAAATAATCCCATCACAGAATCTCCTCTTAAACGTCACCAGCCAATTCTTTAAACAACAATCGCTCCCCTCTAGACGATCAAATCAAGAATATACCCTATAAAATCATCCTACTGTACGCTCCCTTTCACACACACTGTATCCAATGCCCACACATTTGAGCGATCTCCTCATCACGCACGATCGCTCGTACACGGATTCGTGAGCGCATAGCACGGTACGCGTCCGCAGACCTTGGAGGAATTATTCATGCGGCGTCCGTCGAGCGTTTCGCGTCGAGCATATCCCACGCGAGAGCAAAGCCCGTGTACGCATCGGAGGCGCGCCAGTGCATTATCTATTACGATGGAGCTGCTGGCCCGTGGTCTCGCGGGGCTCAACATCCTCTAGCAGAGCGGACATGATATCTGGTCCGCGAATTCGGGAACGGGGTATCGGCCTTTTGCGTCCTGCGTATGTCCTGGAACACTTCATCTGCGGTCGGGAGAGACAGAACCGAGTGATGTATCGCCGCTGACACGCGGTCGCCTCTATCTCGAATCTAGCCTATGTGCGTCTCTCTTAGTGTGCAAGCGTTTCTGTGTGTGTTTTGTTTGACCTGGATCTTTTGAGAGATGCTGTCGGATAGGCGCGACCGCTCTTGTGTTCGACTGCGGGATATTCCGGAGACAGAGCTCGGAGAGGGTGTGAGATTTATTACAGCAGAGCGAGAGAACGAAAGAGAGAGGTCGAATGGAGAGAGATGTATGTATGTGAGCTCAAAATCATCCAAGCATCATATTGTTAAACAAGATAGTTTTGGAAACTGTTGGTTGACCAGTTTCTCTTGGTTTTCTTATGATTCATGCAATTTGAAGCTCAAGTGAATTTGTTGAAGTTTGATCAAATGTGAATTTGAGATAGGAATCATACAACACCATATTTGATGAGGTGGTTGGATCTTATTTGAATCAGATCATGTCCGACTGAATTCACGTAGTGATGAGGAAACCCGAAGAGTACTGAACACTGCATCGCAGTTTCTGAGATTCGAGTCAAATTGTTCACATATCGTTGTTATGCTTACTCGCATGTGGTAATACTACTCATGGAATCATTGACATCACTTATGAGTAAGGAATGATTTGGACAAAATAGCATCGACTGCGTCAAAGACGAGTTGGTATTTCAAAGTAGAATGAGTCTGCGTATGGTCAGACGAGAATACCTCGTCCCACTTTACAGGCATACGATTCCTCAAGGAGATTCATGTTTGAAAAATACCAGTATTGCATCTGAGTTGAAGCATGCGTCATTGATATTCTGAAGAGGCAGTTCCTAGAAGAATCATGCGATTGAGATACTCATTCGACTGCTCGCAAAATTGTTTGAGATTATGAGTATAGAGAGTCAATCAACGATCAGAGAAGAATCTCCGGGTTCATTGTGATTAAATACTTCCATAGCAAAAAATGTGAGTGAGAATTGCCAATGGAGTAGCTGCTTATAGGATAAACGTAGTATATTTTAGTTGATTTCTTGATGAAGTGATGGTCAGGGGAGTCATGGAATCAAAGTTGCACTGAAGACTTGAATCTGCCAGCGATTGGTGAGGACCTCCTTGAAGGTAAAAGAGACAGGCTCATCAAAATTTGATAAAATTCTTGAGTAAAACCGGATCAGGCTATAATTTGAGAGATTTCAATGTACAAGAGTCGATCAAACCTGTACTAAGAAATCCGAGAAATTGATTGCTCTCGCTGCTCGTAACCTCGACGGCACTCCGAGTCGCGTAACATACATCGGGATCATTCTACAGTCACACGCGTCTTAGAAGAAACTCGACTGCAGATAAGGGACGATGTATCACTCTCAACTCAAAGCTTCCCTGATTACGGATTACGAGGGCCAATCCCAATACAGAAAAAATCCCAAGTATACGTGACAGTCTCAAACTCCTATACTCATCGGAACCTCGATCGAATGAAGCCCAAGTAGACCAGATTACCTAGAGGCTCTGAAAAAACAGGAAGAGGAAGGGCAGATCCCGAGAGCATCGGCACAGTCGGACTTTCCCGTTCGGTAATTGCAATATGGCGTGCCGTGAGTCCAAGGGCTAATGGTCACCGATGCAAATACCGATACCGCGCGGCTAATGCCGGTGATTCCGAAGCGCCGGAGCCAGATGGAGAGCCGGGAATCACACGCGCTCTCGTTTTTTCATCCGCGAGAGAGAGAGAGAGAGAGAGAGAGAGAGAGAGGGGGAGGGAAAGAAGCGGCGGAGAGACGGAGAAAGAGAAAGAATGAGCCGACGAAGCGCGGGATCCGGTAATCGGCCCTCGACTTTGCCCCTCTGGCCCCTCTTCCGTTCGCTCTTTTTCTTTCGCTCAAATGAGCTCGCCCGGAAATTCACTCGGAGTCTCTTGCGCAACGATCTGCTATACGGACAGAATGACAGAGGAAGAGAGAGAGAGAGAGAGAGAGGGAGGGAGGAATATGCGCCAAGTGGATTCTCGACTTTTGCAGAGTGAACGACGTGAGGACGAAAAAACGTGCGCTGCCGTATCGTTGGGGCTAATCTTTTTTTTGTGAGCAGGTCGGGAGTTTCCATAGGTCTTATTCAAGCTCAACTTTTTGAATTTGAAGACTAGTGCGGGTTTGCACCTATGTGCGGGGCCCTCCAAGTATATTTTTGTGTATTTTTTTTCTACATAAGGACACATTAATCTGAAGGACATTGTCTCACTCCTGTAGAGGTCAATCTCTCCTCAAGTGCTTGCATACGCTTATCAACTGAGTTCTCAAACGGGACTAAAGTGCACTCGTTCTCTTCAAAAAGTAAGCGATTCTCGAAGTTCTTCTAAAAGATGATTGCGGAAAGAGGGATCGTAGATTTTTGCTCTTGACTTGAAACCTTTCAAGAAGTACAGAGAACGCCGAAGTCAAAAGTTGAATCTTTGAAAACGAATTCAGTTCAAAAAGATCTTGGAAAACCATATTCTCTTTAATTGGATTACTCACGGCGCGGGACTCGAAAAGGGGAGCGTAACCTACTTTGAGAAGAGCTCACGGGCTGTTCCATCCCTCCAATGCGCGGATGATCAAATTAGCTCTCAAGATGTAGCGGAAGCCGTTATGAGTGCTCTCGACATTTTTTACAAGCCGCTTTGCTGCAGGGCAAGTTGTTCAATTTTCGGTAACAGCTTGGAAGAATTTCTCCCTCGTCGTCGACTTTTATCGTCTAAATGCGTTGGTGCTTACTCTCGGGCGTTATCATGAGCCGCGCTCATCCCGTCGAATGTTGCCTCTCTTCTTCTCCTTCTTGCCCTATCGCATTTTTGCCTCGACAGCGTCTCAATTTCACAATTAATGAGGAAAATCCCTTCCGAAGCGCCAAAGTTCTCTTGCCCGGAATCAGCACGTATCCCTCCACCGTGTATTGATAATTGTTTTCACATCATCTTTTGAAATCTCATATAATCTACCGCTTGTTTATCATCCATCTTCTCAGATGTTGCGGAGGTTATTTCATCACTTTCCCGGCCATCAAATGCGGATCCAATCGCGTAACTTTCGCGGAATCCTCCTTTCTTATATTCGGTGATGTCATTACCGTATGAGGGAGGAAAATGAACTTCCAAGACTCCCACAAGCTGTTGAAATTCTTCTATCTCAATTCTTTGAAGCAACTGCGATTCATCTTTCTCGAAACAATCGAAAAAGCTCAAACGGAAATGGTCTGTTCGTTGATCATTGAAAGGTTCATCTGATGATGGATAATTATTTATATCTGACAAATCTAACCATCCTGGATGGTTAGATTTGTCAGATAATCCAATCTTACTAAACCAAAACTTGACCGTACTCTCTCAACGTAGATCAGCTAACATGGGTGAATTCTACCTGAAAATCAGCTGTTTCGGATGATTTTCGGCTGACTTTTACAAAAAGAATCAGATGGAAAAGCTGAATTTTAGTCAGAATCGATCGAGGTTGACTGATTCATGTTTGAGAGAGTAGGCAACCAGAAAAAAGCAGACAGATTTCTCCCCTCAAGTTGCTCAATGACAACTTTTTTGAGTGAGAAAATTCCACGTGCTCGTACTTATTTACCTGTGCAACCGAGCCCGACAATGTCGACTGACGTGATATTTTGTTCCTTGAGATATTCTTTTTGAGAAAAATTGTGATCGAGCAATTAGAATAGAGGAGAGCTAGTCTGATCTGATCTGGTCGAGTTCGACTAAACGCTCGTTCGGTCAGATCGGATTCATGCGAACGGGTTTAGTCAAGTTAGTCTAGCAAACTTATAATCGGATGAACGTAAGATGGATGAACGTCAGACTGATATGCGTTCCATCAAAATCCGACTTTGTGACCAGGGTTGATTGGAGGAAGTGTCTTAGATCTTCCTTTTGTTACACTGAGGGAATGCTGGAATTTTATGGGTGCTAATTTCAAAACCTGTCCAAATGGATGGTTCACACTTCCTCATATTCTATCTCATTGCGAGATTCTTGATATTCAAAATAATTGACGTGGCTCAAGACTGTCTCATTATTGCTTTATTGCAGATTGATTGGATTGAGTCCCCCGATAAAACTGAATTTATTGCTTTTTGCAAATGCCTTACCTCTTCCGTGTAATTTGTGAGCTGGCGACCTTCCATATACCAAGTAAGTATCGCCGCAGGTCTGGATCCAACGCTGCTGCAATTGATCTCACTTCTGCGCCCAGCACTCAATGATGCATCTAGATTCATTATGGAGATAAACACGTTGAGAGGACGTACTGGAAGAAGAAAATTGAATTTGATGAGAATTGAGGAACAATGCTATAGCAGCACTCGAAGTGCAAACTTCGTGTTTTGAGTCATCATTATCTAGAATCGAGGTATGAATACATGAATAATAGTTTCATACTGTTGAAAGTTGCAAAGATAAGACCAGCTGGGCATCTCTTCAGGAATCTATGCGTCTTTTGCCGTCATTTTTCTACCGTTTCTACCATTCGTAATCATTTGAAACTTTCTTCCTCCATCTCGGGTGAAGAAGTCTCAAGTTTCATTGCGAACAGAACAAGACAATGATGATATTGGGAAAAATGCTGGATCAATTCAAAGGAAAGATCTCAATAGAAGAATCGAATGAAGATTCTGCTAATAGCTAAAACAATCCATCCTTCTCACAGCTTTTACGCTAATCCACAAAAATCCCCAAAGTTTCACGTTCTTCATTCAGTACTCCCAATACGTAAGGATTCGTATCCAACTAGGCTTCCCAGAGCCTCATTTCACGATCCAGATCTCTGGACTCTGAAAATCCTGGTGTCACCTCATCAGTATTCTCTCAAAAAATTCAGAAAATAACCAGCTCAATTCATATCTCCTGCCAGCCTCCACGCTCGCAAAATAAATTCCCGCGGTCCGATCATTTCCAGAGAGCCGTCATCCATATACCGGGTTACGGTTTGACATGCCGCGCCAATTCCAAGGCGGAAGCCACCTGCCACCGCCTCCTTCTCCCTAATGCGTTTTGAACGAGTGCACCGGCCGGCGAATGTGACGCTGACGACGAATCGCTTCGCGTCCAGATTTCTCTGAGAGAGAGGGAGAGGGAGAGAGAGAACTTCTCTCGCGCTCGCGATTTCTGCAAACTCGGAATCGCTGGCGGGGATGGCAGGCTGAGGCAAAAGAGAGATGACGAGGGTATTGAGATTCTAACGACGCGGTATGAAAGTTTTTGAGAGCAACTTTTTATCCACCGAGTGTGTGCGAGCGCTCGCTTTATGCGTCGTTTTTTCTCCATGGAAATGAAGCTCTGTCAATATTTGTATCTTGATGTGTACGATTTCCGGGTCGGAGGAAGATTTTATGAGTGCTTTGGGGGAAATTATACTTGATGGATGACTGTTGCTTCTTACGAGCGCCTTTTTCAAGCAGCTCGAGTTCTATTGTGAATTACTAGGAAAACGTGCTGTTGATCAATGAAAGAATGTGATTACTCACTTTGTTCATCGGAGAGAGGTTCTTGATAGAATATGCTCTGTGTTTTCTGGGAATTCGCTCAGTTGAGATGAGAATTGCTAGTCCGTGTCGATAATTCTTCATTTTTGTCTGGTTCATGATTTACGCTAGTAATAGGTGGTGAGTGATCCAGAGTGTACAAATTACTTCAATTGCTTTGAGTGGAACAGGAGATGCGGTCTCGATAAATATTTCGATAGAACAGCAAATCAGTGAATGGCTTCTAATCACATCTAAAACCAGAGCTCTGCAATTCGCTATACACAATTTATCAGAATTTCAGAACGAAACAAAGTTGGAATTGTCAGTCGGACGAAACAGTTTCTGTTGCAAACCATTTTCCTTTTATAGATGCTCTAAAAGTCTTTCTCGAGAATATTTTAAATAATTCCCAGGAGGAAAGCCTCCCGAGTTCCGGAAAAACCCTCATCTCTTGAAGGGAAACTCATTCCAAAGTTACCTAACAGTAAAAATTATGAAAAATGTCCTGAAAAGCTCAACCCCAAGTTATTCCAGCAAGATGCACCTCATGAACGTGTCAGTGATCCACGCAATAGAACCGGCAAGAGAGACATTATGAGTCTGGAACATCGGGCAAAGGTGAAGAATGAAAGAAACATGAAGGAAACAGTAGAAGGAGAATCGAACGACTTGGTAAGTGGAGTGAAGTGAAGCGAGGTGAATCAAGAGGAGAAAGTTGAAAGGAGTAAAGAGAACTTGAAGTTGCTGGGATGGAAAGGAGTTGCTGGATTCTCTATTCAAGTAGCGTCGGGTTTTGAGTGAGCTTGGAATTTAACTTTTTGAACTTGAATCTCCTGACTACTAATGGAAAATTTCCCACTTCGAGTGATTCTTGCCCGAGTTCTACAGCGTGCATCGCTGAATGCCGCATTCTCGACTCTTTGTAATACATTACTATCGTTCTGGGAATAGCAGCAGAGACGAGATCCTGTTTGAGTTCGTGGAAAGATCAACCCGTAAATTCATTCGAAGCCTTTTTAAAACTTTTGCCAAGCCTCTAAAAGCGATCCTCCCACATGTGGAGTAACATTCGATCACTTCGCATTGCATCGGACTACTCCTTCAAATAACTAGAGAATCGAACGAAATGGATTGATCCCAGTTCGACAAATCACTCGAACGAGGAGCATCGTTGCGCCTCTCAAAGACCACCAATTTTACGCTGTGAGGGGATTTCGACGTCGTTTTGCCACTTGGAACCAAAACTACCAAACTGAACTCAGTGTCCGTAGCACAAAAAATCCAGCTAGCATCCACACATACACAAATTGAATTCCACGTGCTCGTTGCGAGCGTAGCCAGAGGTAAAGCACGAGCACCGAGCTAAAACTTATAGCCGTTGCAAATTGAAAATACGTGGTGGCTCTTTCGGGATTACCAAAGCTAGGCC
>JAPYYZ010002064.1:0-14070 GCA_030522705.1 Eretmocerus eremicus | reverse complement strand
AATTGCGATGATTTACGTTGTGAAAGATGAGCATGATGACCATTTTTAATTACTAGTAACTTCATTCATTGAAAAAGTTGGAAGCTCTTCGAGTCCACTTCAGAGCAAGTCAATTTTACCTCTTCTCGGGTCTCTAAAACTATTATTTCTAATTCTGTGGCAGAACCATTCAAGAAGATCACGTGTACTTATTTCTTTCACCCTCGTATCTCAATATATATATATATATATATAATATATATATATAACATATACGATTCATATATATTTACCCTCACTTTTATGTACACACTTATACAGTAGTTAGTTGAAGAGTGAATGAATTGGGATATATCAGCAAAAAATATTTTTCTCTGAACCGTTCAATAATTGTTCAGAATTTAGCAAATAGAACGCAAAAAAGAGGAGTTCCAGGAGCTCTGATGCTTTAAGCTACATCAAAATACATGAATCGTGACCTATTTACTGAAATCGCCAATCACAGTGAGACCGTGGATAAAATGTCAATGTAATCGAAATCTGTTGGCGTGATGTTGAATAAAAAAATCAAACGATGCAATGCAGATTTAAGTCGTTGAAACCAATTCATTTCTATTCACAAATATTTCCAAAGGTAAAATACTTGGCACTGTATCTCAAAAGAACTATCAAACTTTTATGAAACATGATCTAATATCGTGTAAATTATGTTCCATCTTTGCTACGTCATCGAATAATTGATTGAAGTGGAGAGTGCGTTGTAGATCTGCGAGTTCATTGCTAAACAAGAGGAAGCCAGCACCATTTAGACGAAATCCAAATTCAAATTAAAGAAGAACCTTCTCTAAATTTTTGGTCTAGTTCCGAAAAAACCAAAATATTATAAATTTATCCATAAATGAGCAGTCATTTGGCCTTTGGCATCGTGCAATCCATGGATTTTTTCCGACTGTTTTAGAACTTTACTTCCATTTACTGACATAAACTTATTATAAAACAAAATTATAGTAAGTTCCTCGAAATTTGTTTGATGGCACTAGTTACTCGACGATGTAGCTTGTTCTCTACGTCTCCTTTTAAAACTCTTGTACCCTCTAAAACGAATATTTGGAAGATTTTCTTGCTGACCGTACAGTCATTAGACTTACATAATTTTTATACCTCCATGTTCCACATCTAAATTTACAACTTTGCGACAATCAACGCTCACTACAATCCGTATAATTTCCCTCGCGTTCTTACATTATCATAAACGGAAGAACATCACAGAATTTTATAATAATTTGAATAGCCAATTAGCATCTTATCTCGATTTTTCACATCAAATATAGGAAAAAAGAAGAACTTAATGACGCAAAAATGTGGAAGCTCTTGAGAAGCAAATCCTCAAAATTTTTTTTCTAACAGTTTCTTCAATTCTCCTATCACAGAAATTTAAAACTTTGAGATATGACTAGGCTCAAATTTACTATCTCTACGCAAATTTTTCAAGAGTTTAATTTTATTCTGACCGAATCACATAAAATTTCACGAGCATTCCACATAATGTACGTTCCAAGTTTACAATTTCGACTAACTTCCTGTTTTGAGATAACTACCTCTGTTAATTCATTTGTTACTCCGATGGTGAATTAGTTATTAAAGAACCATTACATGGAATAATTCCGTCCACGTGGAGTTATTCATATGACGATGGAGTGGGCTTTTTGTCAAACTTTTTACGAGTACGCAGAGCATTCCTTGTCTTGAAAAACAATGTCAATGATTCGGGACTCGTTTCGACAATTCCTTTGAATTGAGTCTGAGTCAATTGAATTTCGCGAGAATAGCTAGAAATTTCTCTAAAGAGAGTTTTCCGTAGAAAAATTATTGAAAGTTGATGGTCATTGTTGAGAGGGACGAAACTTCGTCGAGAAACATTTATACTTTGCTGTAAGTTACTTTGCTCTAAATATGTAAAAGTTGTCAATTTAGAATTTTTGAGTCTTTGCTCGGTTCAAAATGAATGTCTTATTCAAAATGTTTTATATATATTGAATTCAAAGTTGCATCGGGTTTCGGGTTCATAGTCGTCCCCTTGCAGAAAATCTGAAGAGTTACTTTGGAAGTCTAAACTCCATCAATTGTTATCGGAACCCAAGAATTTTATTGCATTCACTGTAATCCATTTTCTGCATAAAAGCACCAATGCTCTCCTTATATGAAGTCACTTTCTACAGAATTAGTCAATGTGAGAGGAGACTATGAATTTCGTAGTCTTTGTACGTGTATCAAGAGTCTTACGAAAGTAGTATTGCACTTTTGCCTATCGAAGGCAATGAAAAAGAGCATGTACAGGGAAAACATTGAGCAGTGCAATAACTCGTGTAAGCCTCCAAATTTCAAAATTTTCATGCACATTGCTACTCTCTTGTTACTTTCGCTCTTAGACTTACTCCATGAAAAAGTTAGGACAAGATAATGTCTAGCTTCATTTATAATGATGTACTTATGCGTAACATACACGTGTATGTTTTTATATATCTTCATATTTACTATCCAAAATATTACGATCCAAGGAGTCAAAAATATATTCTGCGATTCACGCTTGCTATACACATCTCATTCAGCTTGCATCAATTCACATCATATTAATTTTTTCAGACTCACTTCTTCTCCTATATAAAATTCATATACTTAGCAAACAATCATCAAAATTCTCAGATAGCAGTAGCAGCTCCAATTATTATCTCCATGCTATACGAGAACGCCTCAGATGATTCAAGAGGTCCGATCTGATGACTTATTCGAAGATGTGCAAAATAGTACTGCCTGACGCAGTTCGATGAAATTCATATTATGATCTATTAGTGCACAAATGCAGTTTTTCAGTCGATCTGATGGGTATTACTCATCGATTTGATTCAAATTAGAAAATCAACTCACCTCATAATACCACAATTCATATAGCTCTTCCTAGGATAACAAAAAGGTGTCCGCGATCTCGCGAAAATTACTGATGCAGGCATGGCTTATTGAATTCATCCTACGAGCGGTTAGCTAAAAAGATTCTAATGGAGCTGCTTCATTCGTCGTTACGCTATGATAATCAAGAACTCAATTCTTACGATTATCTCAGGAAAATGTTTACTTTACAAGCTTACAGTCAAGATACGAATCAAATTTGACAAAGAATTCTCTAGTTGGAGTACGTTGGTGCTTAATCATACCTACGCATATTATATACACAGACATACCCTCATAAACAGCGCTGTGAGGGTAAACGGCGAGCTTCTTTGTAAACCACAGCAGGATGGTGCCACCCCACGGAGGAGTCATCTTTTCACCAACTGCGAATGGCTGAAAGCTGAATCACCTCATGGTTCAAAGAAATATAGCTCGCTCAACTGTTCCAGATTTCCGACGGTTCTTCTGTTTTTGATTTCCCGGTATGATACAAAACTCTCATCAAAAGCGTAGAGGC
This sequence comes from Eretmocerus eremicus, assembly GCA_030522705.1. Lineage (NCBI taxonomy): Eukaryota > Metazoa > Arthropoda > Insecta > Hymenoptera > Aphelinidae > Eretmocerus > Eretmocerus eremicus. The sequence goes on along the minus strand of JAPYYZ010002064.1, from coordinate 10,628 downwards.
TAACACCTTCCAACACTGACACCAAGTCCACGAAGAGTGAGCCAAGGCGTTACGCTCAATGTGGACCATCCGACTGGACCACACAATCCAACGCTGGTCGAACATAACCAAGGCCCCTCACACCCTCCCAGCACAGAGTTCACCTCTCAAAAGACAGGAGATGTCTTCACTTCCCAAAAACAACGTCTCACTCACAGTCCTCCCGAACAATCACAAGCTCGTACCCTCCCCCGATCTTCGGCGTACTCCGGGTGTTACGGCATCGACGCTAGAGGGCGCTGACCGCAAGGCATATAGTGGCAAGCGGCGATACGGGAGTGCTGGTAGCGTTGATGGTGCGTGTGTCGCAGCCGCTCTCATTGCATCTGGTGTTGCTGCATGTCGCCGAGGACGTTCTTGATGGCGCTGGTCTTGAGCAGGCGTTTGAGCATGCCACTGGAGCCGCGATGCTGGAGGCTCTTGTGGGTCGTGAGCGAGTTCTTGGTGCGGTACTTCCTGTTGCAGAACTCGCACACGTACATCGTGTTGGACTGCACGTGCTTGTCCTGGAAGTGACGCTTGAGCGAGTAGTAGCAGGAGAAGGTGTGCCGACAGTAGGGGCACTCCTGCGGCTCGTTTATGCCTCCACCGGTGGGCGGAGGCATCTGGAACGAGGCGAGGGGAGCCACAGTCGCCAACGAGCCCGGATGCTGCTTCTGCTGCTGCGTCCCGTTGCCCGCACCTGGAAAGCACGTTGAGGTGAACATTTTCTCGCTCGATTAGCGACTATGTGCGAGTATAAACGCAGCATGTCAGAACCCTTACTGCCCCTGTTACGCGCGCTCAATCGGCGGAGCATGCTTGTTATGTGGGTTAATCGCGTACGCATGCTTCAGTTCCTGTAAACTCGCGCACGCATGCACACTCACACAATCTTTCGACTCTTTTTTTCCTCGTTTCTCTCACATGGCACGCGTCGCGGTTGGGTCGAATTTAGTGGCGTAACCTCTCAAGTATGGGCTGTGGAGAGTCTGGTAAAGTTACCAGTGGAAATGTTTCATCAGTCAAGCGATGCACAAGTGTTGTTTTTCTCATCATTACGAGTTTTTCCACGTTGAAATGAGTGGACTGTTAAAGATTAGTCAACCTATGGTCCACGACAAACTGTACCAGATTTCATGGACTAGAAGTCAGTCGAATGTCCAATAGGTGTATCATTTTGGACACTGATCTTCATGACAGGAATCATTAAAAGTATAGACATTTCTGAAAATACTAGATGAATAGTTTCTTGTTCTATCCGACCAGCATACGCAGAAGATCCGTATTCGATAATCACCAGGCATCCAGTCTGATTTTGTAACAATCTTGTGTAAAGTTCCTCATTCTATTTTTGCCGACCAGATACCATCGAAGCAATCTCTGTCTCATATATTGGATTCCGTAATGTCAATTCCCATTGAGTGTGGGCTTCACAACAAAAAACTCAAATTGGAAAGTATTTTCAAAGTACTATATTGAGGCATCCATTTGATGACTATTGATTGTTTTGGAGAATGAAGACCTACTCAACAAAAAATCAAGAATGACTGACGTTTCCTTTTTTTCCTACGTGAAATTATATTGCGAGACTAAAAATTCATATTTTTAACAAATATACTCGAGAAACGAAATAAAAACATGACACAAATATCCAACATGCACACAACAGCAAACATCAAAAGCCAATGCAAAGACGTCACGAAAGCAAATACACAAGGTTGTGAGGGAAATAATCATGTTTGAGAGAGATGGAATGCGTCTCAGCCAGAACGGGATTTTTATATCGGGATAGGATTATTTGGATTGTTTGATTCAGAAAGTTTGCGAGGAGTGTACAATTTTGTCGAACCGGCTGGTTAGTCGTTTTATTGGACCAATTTGTTGAGCTCATCAGATGAACATGTCTTCTTGAAAATACTTCATGTTGTGTCATCGCCAAAATATGGTTACCGAGTTGTACGATGCCTTGTGCACGACGGAAAAGACGAGCAAGACCGTGATTAGAGAATGAGCTAATATTTTCATTTATAGCCACCCGCAACGTTTAAAATGAAGAGAACACTCAACCAGAATCTAAATGATATTTTGTCAATACTTTCAATTAAAAATACACTATCTGAAGGTTAGCTGATGGTCAGATTAGATCCTGATCAGGATGATTTGAATGATAAAAAAAAAAGAAGTGTGTATTTTGGCGGATAAAGTCGAAATAGACAGGAAATAGTGAACGAAAATAAAAATAAAGGCAACATGGACCAAGAGATGAGAATTCTTGAAAGAAGAAGGAATTGCCAACATCGAGTGCAATCTCTTGGTCTCATTTAATTTTGAGAACTGCTTCGATGGATCGGTATCATCTGTACTTTTGAACCAATCTTTGTAAAAGTTCACCCATAGAGAAACAATGTTAGAGAACAGTCTTCACAGCATGACAGAGTTAGTCTGGTTAACGAATTACGAGATAAAAAGGTCAATTTCTCTAGAATGGGCGCCCCTACCTTATCTAAACCTTCAAAAGAACTTAATGTCAATGTCGCCGGGTCTGCTCTTATGATAGGTATAGATATGGGTCATCAGGGAGTTTCGCGAGCAGTAGACCCGCTCGCAGATGACGCATCGGTACTCCTCCTGCCTCTCCGCGTGCTTGTCGGCCACGTGGCGCTTGAGGGAGGCCTTGCTGCAGAGAACCTTGCCACACAGCTGGCAGGTGAAGAGCTTTTTCGTCGACGGCGTGTTCAGATTGTTCAGCGTCAGGCCTGGCATGGAGGCGAGTACTGAAACACAACAATGCACCTCATGCAGCACCCCGCAACATGTACCTACCAACACCAACTCGCATCGTTTCACTCACTCTTACCAATCTCTCGCCCTCTCTTTCTCACAATGCATCCTTACTGTTTTGAATGAATTTTTCACGAGAACATGTGGTCTACTGGCTTTGTCTTTTACACATTTCTCGATGATTATCATGGGACATGGTCTCACCTGTTTGCATCATCATCTTTACATAATCACTGCTGAGAAAATGTCCTCTCAAGCATTGGAGAGTTATCTTTTGCTCGGTCTATAATTGTGGTTATCTTGAAAAATTTGTACTAAAATTTTGAGTTGTACTCATCGACATGGATTCGAACGCTTTTTGGGCTAAATATTCATGAAAGATTAATAAAATTCTGACTTTGGAAATGAGTATTTCTATCAAAATTGTCCTGTATTTAGTTGGGTCATTGTGGAACTCAAGATGGACAATGTGCCCCGTTTTAAAATATGTTCATTTGTTCAGAAATTGTGTAAACTTACGAATTGTATAAGCAGTTCTCAAATTGGTTCGCGTGACAAATAATCTCCAGTACGTTGGTTGTAAGATTAATAAAATTTTGACTTTGGGAATATTTCTATCAAAATTTCTCTGTATTTAGTTGGGTCATCGTGATAGTTGAGAGCATCGAGTGCAGGGATAAGGGTGTGGGTATGATTTTGAATGTGAGACGATGAATCCGCGGAATTCTCTTTGCATAAAATGGATGGAAGACTTGCCGAACGATTCAAGACCCCACTATCTCATTATTGAGCTGAAAAAATCACTTCGCCACTTCTGAACCGATCAAACATGAAAATTCCATCACTGGCTTTTTGAGAAGAGCGAAGAAATCAAGATCAGCGTAGGACACGCTTAACAAGAAGTGAAATGTTCTCTCATGAACATTTTTCTGCCATTGATCTTAGTCCATCAAGAAAATGAAGTGCAGCTGGCAAGTTAATGAATTGATGCCGGAGGATAGCCTCCCTGTGGGAGATATAAGAGCGAAAGAAACAAAAAGAGGCGGAAATGCGATGAATGTTGCGTCAGGAGCAGCGGTGAGTCATGAATTGTGCAATCAGTGTTTGCAAAAATGACGCAGGCATAGAATTCGTCCGCTTTCTCGTTTGCCCAATCCGAAGGGATTGAAAATAAAATGCTCCGCACAATTCATTTTTTTTCAAAGACACACAGAAAAATGTCGTACACTTTCAACAGAAACCATTGACGCATCCAGTGCGCGCGAATCAAATTCCAATGGAGTGTAGCATCTCGCTCGTTCTCAACGTCGTTAATTAAGGAAGCGCTCTTGCAGAGTTGAGGAAATCGTCTCAGAAGGGAGAAAAGACGATACCGCCGAGCGAAAAAGCTTACAGCTGCGACGGGTAAAAGACTCTACGGCTATCAAGAGAGAAAGAGAAGCCAAAAGGGAGGGGTAACTGAGAGCCGAGGAAGGGAGGATTTAGAATATCGTCGGCTCATTTCGAGAACTTGAATAGATAATGTCGTTGCTTGGGCAGCTTCTTTATTTTTCGCGCGCACAGAAAGGAGGATTTAAAAAAGCGAGGAGGAAAAATTTCATAAGACGGGAGACGACACCACAGCATCGCCACCCTCCGGCTGAGCTGTAGCTGAGCCTTTTCTTCGGCTTTTCGTCTTCTTGACACCGCGGGCTGGTATATATGCATCTGCAGTATTCGCTCATTCATTCTCTTTAGGAAATTGCTCTTTATCCAATTTCTCAAGTTGTGTCTCATTAAACTTGAAGCGGTAAGGGATCTGCACCCCTTTTATATTCTGAGCGACGCACAATGAGGGTGTGTGAATGCAGACATGCCTGCAAGACTGCATCTCCTGCCTTTGGTGTCACTCGAGCTTCTTCGAGGTATAGAAAAAAAAAGAAGGAAAGAGGGGCTTATACAGGGACTGGAGCTGCGCGATGAAAAACAGAAATATAATCAAGTACGGAGAGGAGAGGATGTATCGCAAGTTTTCGAATGACTATCAACTGCATTGATGATTATGCGACCCACTAGAGGATTGAGATGGATGAGAATATCAATCTTTTGAGAGATTGTCGCGTGTGTCGTGTATAAGAGGAATCAGGTGTGTGATTATTTTTCGAGAAAAGGTGCAGAAGCTTGGGAGTGTAGCAGTGATGAACAACAAAACAAAACAAAACGAGAACTTTTGCTCAAGTTTAAAAATTAAAATCAGGCTGTAAGAGGTGGTAGCAGGCGATTCTCCTTTCGGGTACGACATAAGCATGTGATACAACTTGTAAGTATCTCTTCTTTCGAGGATGCAAGATCTGGTGGGAAAATATCTCAGGCAACGACGACAAACACAGCTGACATTTTGAAATAAACACTCAAAGCATGCATTTAAACAAGTGATAACCGTGTGAAGATTGATAATTTTTCTCAAGGAATTATAAATTAATTTGTTACTCGTAGTCACTAAATCCGCAGAAGACGTCAAAGTTCACAACAAAGGTGATTTTAGAAGCCTTCAAATTTTTGTTGAGAAACATTGAAAGACAATGAATTATTCCAATGATCTCCCGAAATCAATCTACGATCTGGTGGCTGAAGACGTTGTGAATTAGATTGAGGAGCTTCGTTATCAAGACCATGACCTCGTGTCTGTGTTGAGTATTGCTCAACAAAACTTACCTTTCATCTGGAAGGAGTATTTTCAGTTCCTCGTTATTGATTAATCAATCATATTACGGCCATGATGAAAATTAATAATCGTATGATCAAGGTTGTGTGGGCATTAACTACTCATAAATGAAAAACACATCATAAAATTATTAAACCAAATAGTATACATTTCTTGTGTAATATAAAAGTGAAAATATATGAAAATGCCATTGACAGAGTTCACGTCAGCATTCATAATAGAGATAATAATCATGATGAAATTATCATGTTATAAAGATAATAGCAATGATATTTAATAAATATGTAATATAACCAGAACACCTTGGCAGATAACAATCAATATTTTAAGCGAGATAACGTAGCAAATCATCGGTTTTTCTATCACATAATTTTTCGAATTCTGAGAAAATTTCGCGATAGCAAAAATATGGAAATCTTCTTCAGATTTCTCTTGTAAGATGAAGAAAGATTCCGAATTTCTTCAATCAGTTCAAGAAGTGCTCTTAGTGAAAATCCTCTCCGTTTCAATTTCCAGAAGAGGAAAAATTATTTCAATCTTGTAACATAGATGTGAGATCGATTCAACTTGTTACGTTTGTTCTGGATTTTCTCCTAGCGCATCGTGGGTTGTGGAGTGTAAAAGGGTGCAGTTTGACATAAGACCTATTATACATTGATTAACTTATATTGTTGTGGAATAGATGAAAAATGTGCATTAATTTTTTTTGCGCAATCAAAAGTTATATCTAAATGCTATTGAGTATAAGCATGATGGATCAAGCTCCTGATATGATACTATGTAAAATATATGGTGAGTGTATGTATGTTTGTATGTACGCATTCCCGCGTATTTGAGTTGCAAATAATATGCATGTATCTTGACACCCCGATCATTTGCCATCATGCGTTAAGATCAACCAAACTAAAAACCTGTCGGAAACAATAATACCCATAGAGTCTGAAGAAATTATGAAAACCTCTTTCCGCTATCTGGCGGATAGGACTCATGGTTCGAAACAGTATTTTCCCCATTATTTCGGAATCATGAACAAAAGAAATGTGGTTGCTTCAGTTGTTGCATTGGACCATCTTTTCTTTCCTACGGCCATATCACGAAAATTATTCAATCTCTTGAGATTAACGATTTTTGCTACAAATCAACTCTTTGTTTTCTAGTTATACGTCGAATATTCATATATATTTTTTCGCACTTAATTCTTGTATAAAAAATCTCTTTAACTAACGCATTAGGTACTCTTTTCATAAACTGTTTGGTAACATCAGTCAGCTCTTAAATCAGTCCAATCGTATACTTCGACTAATAGAAGAAAAATTTCACGTAACTTGCCCAAATCAGTCGCATGATCATCTAACAGTACCAAGGACTATAAATTTCCATTGTTAATTTTAAATGACGATTTTTCAGTCTTTCCGTTTCCATTTTCTAAGATAATTTCAAGAACGAGAATACGCGTCTTGTCGTCGTATCACAGGCCAATTGCGACGAGGTCTACTCGACTTTTTCAATCCTAAATCATATGAGACGGGCTAAATCGTGTCAAAATGAATAATTTCTCTCCTGTTCTCACAGAAATAATAGACTAAGTTCTCAAAGGGGTTTTTCGTGAATACAGAAAGATCATCCAACGTAAATACTAAATCAATTATAAACTCATATAAAACTTTTTAAAATAATGATATAATTTGTAATTAAATATCTCATCCGTTTTATATTGATTTTAATAAGAATTTATTATTTTTATAATAATAATGCTCCACCCAATAAACGGGTTCATGAAGAGACAAATATTTTGCATCTTTTTTGGCCATGTCGACAGTAATTTTCACGATTTATAATAACCGCCAATTTACCTTTTTGCCTCTATAAGACTACTTGAATTGTTATTTTATCAACAATAAGAGTAAGCCATGAGCTTGATGGAAACTGAATTTTGATCTTCTAGCATCCATTTCTTCTCATGTTTTCATCGAGTTTTTAATAATGGTAAACTGACAGATTTCCTAGCCTCACTCTCTTCTCCTTCTTAATTCAAAAATTAAATTCTGTCATCGTCGTTGGTGCATCTCCACAATCGTTAAATTCTTACATTAATTTAAGTTAATTTTTTTATATAAATATCAGTTCTTTCATCTCAACAGTTCAATTAACTTAATTTTTGTCATCAAACTTCACTTTAAAGCTCTTTGATTCACTGTTCTGAACTGATTTCGATGTGTTTAAAGCGACTTTCTCAAATTCATCTTCGTATCACTAAATATACTTCACAGACTCATAAGTATTTTCCGAAACTTGCTTCAAAACGGAGATGTTCTCGACGGACTTATTTTTTTTCTCAATAATATATAAATGATTGAATTTTGAATCATTTTACACACATGGACGCTTTTCAACCGTAGTGGAATAGTCTTATATCAAATGAAACAGCCATTGTCTCATAGAGCCGATTAGCCGTAGCGCCATGAAAGTCAATAGTGCATCAGAATCATGCTAATTGGGAACGGGGCTTCTGGTTGAGACAGGTTGGGTATTATTCAACATGAAAATGATTAGAATATCCTGGAGCAATCTAATGAACTCAACGTATGCTTTATATTACCATAGCCTATTCATGAACTCATGTGTGAAAGTGTATGTGTCTTGTATATCAGTTTTGTGTGAGTGACGAACTCATTAATAAGTATTGAATATGCTGAACTATTATTCTTCTATATTAATTCATCATTGTTTTCTATGAATATTTCAGCCTGCTTGTAAAATATATAGTTGAAGTTAAATTAACACCATAAAGTTGCTATACAATACAACGGTATGTAGCGAAGCCTTGGATTCATCTAATCGATTCAGTGTTCAGCGTTTTTTCAAGCTTTTTTGATGTGATTCTGTATTTCTGGATCAGCCTGTGCAATCAAAACATCCCTTTTCAGAGTAGTTGATTTTCAAAAACATCAGTGATACTCGAATGATTCAACATACTCTTTTCAGCACCGGGAAAGCATCAAAAAAGCTTTTTCAACGTGTCTTATCAAAATTCTACTAAAATATAAATATGTATGTATAATATATATATGTATTCATGGCTATTATAATTTACTCGATTCTTCCATCAACCAATGCTCGAGGGACAGTGGGCTGTATCTCTTTTTCCATTCTCTTCTATTTTGTCGTGGCAAATCCGCCCAGTTATTGGCCTGTTTTTTTATGTAAACAAATCATCAGACTTCCCATATTCCGAAAGGAAACGATGAAGTGAATCGATAGAAAGGATGTTTCCGTTGCAAGCTCGAAAAGCGATAATGCTTGTGTGGAAAGATTTTAAGATATCTTTGCTGGAAAAATGATTATTGAATTGGACGCTCACGCAAGACTACCTTGAAACCTATCACTCATTCATTATGGTATTTATATATTAAAATAAAAGTTATAATTCAAAATTCGGTGACATTTTCGCGTTTACGGCGTTACAGCGTCCAATGTATCGTTATTGTTGAAAACGAGACTCAGTTCTCACGGACTCTTTCCCCTTCATATGAAATCCTTTACAACCCCATTCGTTCGCCAAGAATAGTTGATCCTCCTTGTTTTCTTATTACAAATCTCTTGATATTTTAGCAATTGCGAGATGTACAATGTAACAGTTCCAAAGCGCGCAGCCTTTCTTTAAACAAAATTTATCTGAGGTATAATTGTATCTTCGTCCTCAAAAGTTTTTGCGATGAACTTTTACTTCTGAATCTTTTAAGGAAATAGAAGGAAATTCAAATGAACCGAGGTTACGAGGTTACCATTAAGTCGATTGAAGAGATTTGAAAAAAAAATTACAGTCACCTCCAAGCTAATACTAGGCATTTTTTAAAATCAAATCGAAGTAATGTACCTATAGAAAAAACGCCAATTACGGAGAATGACTTGTCAGGCTTTCCGCCTAGCGTACTTGAAAACACTAAGAGATGGATTATTCAATTTATATCACAACAGATTACATTACGATTCTACTCTCGAGTTACCAACGCCATTCTCTCGTTTGTTGGTAAATCAGTTTTTTGGCAATTGTTTTTTTTTTCAAGAAATTCTTACCTACTCCATCTCAAAACATATTCATCGAAATAACATTTTATCGTTTCTCGTCATAATAAATTCTTCTAAACGCTGATACTTATAACACCAATAAATATCTGATTCACTCCGTGGAAATGTCATCTCATGTAATCATCGTACTAGTCATTTCATAAAACATACACTTTTCAGTCACCATCGATTGGGAAAAGTTATCGAATTATTCTAAAATCTCGGCGAGATTTCGCGAACCTTGTCATTTTTTTGGAAAAAATTCCCAATTCGAATTGGAAGCACTGCATCATTAGCTTTGTCTCGTTAACTCTCGCTAGAACCCGCAGATGTATGGATATCGCTCTCATTCAGAAAATTGTGTGGATCACTATCACGTTAGGAAAGAACTAACTTGTATCCACGCAAGTGCTGCCATCTTAACGAATTGGATGATTTTCCCAGTCATTTGGCGTTCCGTTTGGTAGTACTTTGTTTGATAAATCAGATCATTGTACATACAGGTAACCTTCGGTACTCGGGGTCAAAGCTTCAAAGTAATGCGAATACCGAAACCGCAAATACCGTGGGAGCTTGTCCTGGTGGGAATAGGGAGTCTACATCTAGTTCAAGGGTTCGTGGATCGAAGAGTCACTATTGCCCATGAAATATTATTCCAAAAAAAATTTTCAATTAACTAGCACTGTATTAACGTCATTCCTAGCAAATGAAATAATAGATTACCAAAATCAGTCACGAGATTGAGAGAAGAAATCTATGACTTTTATCTGGCAAACTCGGCGCGCGGTGTCTCTGCCTACTTCTTGGTAGGCGGGAACGGCAATTTCAACTTGAAGTTAGGATTTGAAACTTTTGTGAGGCATCGGGTTTTTCTGCATAGATTAGTCAACAACATCCAGCATTCTTCCAAAAAAAAAATCTGTAAATTGCTTCAAGCATAATCAATAATAATTTCAATAAACTGAACATCGTCATGATTATTTTTGGGCCTGAAGCTGTTTAAAACTGGCACATTGGCATGGAAGAGAAACCAATGGTACATATTTGATGAGCT
>JAPYYZ010002063.1:0-27124 GCA_030522705.1 Eretmocerus eremicus | reverse complement strand
GGCAGGAGATACTCTAGATTCTTCATATACTAGGTGGTGCGAGTCTGTAAAAAAATTTTTGGTCAGATTTGGTGACCCGAAGGGTGTGGTCTCCCCTTGTTAGTAGAATGTTAGAGAGCATGTAGATGGAATGATATTTACCTCACAAGACATCAAAGCTCGCTTGCAAAACTCGCACTCCCGTAGATATTTACATCGGTCATTCCGCTGAGACTTGAAGATTTTGTATGGAAGGCTATCTTCATGGAGGACAGGATGTTACAGAAATATATCGAAATATACATTCTCCATGATCTTCTAGCTGATCTTCCTGCGTAGTACTTAGCAGTACACTGAATTTACGTTCTGTGGTTCAGAGTGAAAGATGTTGGGTCATTTTATCATTCGCATGCCCTATTCTCAAAGTTTCAATAGAATTTCGTAGAATGGTATCTAATTAGACAGATTCATCCGTTACATGATCAGAATATGTATAGGAGAGTTTGAAGTACACCCGCACATTACTTTTTTTTGGCATTCCGTGTGTGAAAGTTGGCATATCACACCAGTTGGCAACTTTCACCCACAGATTGTCAAGAAATATAGTTCGGTACACCAGGGTAAGACCTATTCTTCGCATCCTCGTGATGATTCCGACCCTCGCTCACAACTCGGATCGAAAACGCATAACTCGGATGCAGAAAAAACTTTTCTCGCCATGCTAGCCTAATACTAGCAGGTTCAAACGCCGTATTAGGGTTCTCATGTTGAAAAATCATTATTACCTCTTCTGCACGGTCACTTTGAGCTCGGAGGACTCACTCCCCTCGCTCCGCTTGGGAAATAAATTGTTTTAGCAATCGAAATGGACGGACGCGCTCAGGGCAATAATGTACTAGCCCTTATATCGAAACTACTATTCCATCACCACTCTATTACTCCAGTAAGCGGTAACTCAGATTTTCCGAAACAATATTCTTCCCGAGTATTTGGTGGACCAAAATCATATCTGTGGGGAGAAGTGACTACTATAAGTTGTGATTTAGAAAAAAAACTCTTAGATGCACGGTTTTGACCAAAATCATCAGTTTTCTCTCGAATGATCGATATCGACTCCCTGTGAAGATAACCCGGGAGGTCCTTCGCGATCTCGACCAACTTCAAGTTCTCCTCCAATTGCCGTATCCCCGACCGAAGGAGTCAACGTGGATATCCCGTGAAAATGCCACGTAGAAATCCCCGTGGAATTCTTTGGAAGAAGTCCAAAAATGCCAAGCGGCATTTTTTCGCGTGCATTTCCGTCTATGGGGCATCTCCACGGGGGCTCTTGAGATTCAGTTATAATTCTCTCCCCAAGCGAACCAAAATCGACCAGACTCTCGCCACCAGGTTCTCGAAAGGGTACAAAAGTACCCATCCACAGAGGCAAAACGACCGAAATAGATCAGTCATCGCGGTTGAAGGTAGGTGTGTACAACGCGATTTGAGAACCTGCACACCGCGGGCAACGGAAGCGCCGTGTAATCCGAAGTTGCCGTAATTGTCCCTCTCTCTCTCGCGGCGAGGTAAAGAAAGAATGGCGAGCGGGGAGCTTGCGGGTGGTTATCAGGCGGCCGCAAACTGGGTCATCATCTCTACCTCCGACTCTCCTCGCTCGCAGTTGGTAATTCGGAACTTTGGAGCGGCCGCTGGCGCTAGCAGCTAATCTCCATTAGCCGTAATCCGTATTTCCGCGAGCACCCCGCTACGTGCATCTCTCCCCCCCCCCTCTCTCTCTCTCTCTCTCTCTCTCGAGGTCTCAATGAGCCGACTGCCCCCGCGCTTTCCGGCCTATACCCGTCGCTCCGTGTATAGCTGCGAGCTCGCGCGAGCTTTCATTAGCCGCACTCGCTCGCGAACGCGCTCAATGCCGCTCGGGCTCCTCTCTATGCCTGCGTGTAAGTGCAAGCCGACGAGGTGCGTCTGGGTCAGCATCAATCGGCATTAGTTTGGAAGGAGGCGGAATATCGTAGGCTGCATTTTTGTGAATGATTGAGAAAGAGAGTGCCCTAAAGTCGTGATCCGCGGATGGGGAAGCGTCCAAAGAGCCTCGGTGGCAGTCTAGTCTTTTAGATCTTTTAGGCCCACTTCGAGTTTCACGTAAGTTTTCACGTCTATACTGCGAAATGAAATTTTCCGAGTCAGATATTTATAGCCTATTGCTGACTTTTTTCACTTGAGCATCTCTGAGAATCGACTTTTAAGCGTCGAAATTTATCGAATCTTCTGACTTTCAGGTTAGTTCTATGCTTGTCCCGTAATTACACAGATCATGACCATTACTTTTACAAAGAATAATCATGATTCTGACATAATATGCCGGAATCATTATTCCCGGTCCCAAGAATTCACGTGGAAATCACTGTGGAAATTTCTCGTGTAATTCCCCGTGGAGTTCCTCAAGGATTCCCCGTGGAATCTCATGGAGAAAGTCCAAAAAATTCTCGTGAAATTTTTTTCCACGTAGATTTTCCCGTGAAGAGAATTCCACGTGTCATAAATGCATTTATGGAATTTTTTCGCGAAATCCCACGGGGATTTCTACGTGTGTTCTTGAGATCGGGATGTCATGAACATACCCTGACCGAGTCGAATCGAAAGAGACGTTATGAGTATCTGTTGTTGGATTCCATCGAGAAGTACTGGAGCGAAATATTTCTATCGGTCGAGAGTATCATGATCAATTTGATGCAAAGTCATTCCTTATCTGAACTTTCACATTAATCTCAAGAGGAAACGCTGGAAGTTAGGGAAAGTCAAGTACTTTGAAGTTGAGCTTGCGCATCACTTGGGTCCAGTTTATTTATCCGGATTTGCGCTTATGCTAACTTTTACCAGCTGGACAATGCCACATTTGAGCTTCAGCATGAATATGAACTGATTTCGAGAATTTTTCTTCGCGCCGTGAAAATCCCAAAAAAGGTTTAATGTATTCCTACCATCAAACGGCAAATGAGTTTTCTCGTGGATTCCATGGGCGAAATCGACGAAAAAATGTTCAACTTTTCTCACGCAAACTTCACCGTGTAAATTCCGGCGAATCAACGTGGGATGCCACCAAGAATCGTGGACTGGGAAATCGCGGATGATACATCGACGATAGCGTAAAGTACGGCAATCAAAGCGATCGGCGCTCGCAAAAAACGCGAGGCCAGAGGAGCCGCAGGTCGAGCTGTGCTCCGCGCTACTCTGCCGCGTGGATGTGCTCCGGCAGATTTGCAGAAATCGACGTTGGATGGCTCACTCGCATCTCTCTGGGCTGTACGTGTGTCGACGTCAAAGGGAGCAATGCTTGGCACTCGTCGTCTGTAAACTCGCGCTCTCTTCCTCACTTTTCGCCCTCGTGCCGGCGGCTGCGAGAAGCGATCACGGCGCAAAAAGCGCGGCTCTGCAAGCTCGTGAAGCTTCGAGTATTGGGACTGCCGGCGTGGATTCGCACAGACTCTGCTCGCGCGCAATTCGTGCACACGTGCGCAGGGGAGAAGACGACGACTTCGTAATATTCACTGTTGGTGCGCCCGTTTTCAGCGTGCCATCAATCACTATTCGCACTAGAGCCTACGTCAGGTACCTATATGCGTGAACCCGAGACCTCCACAGACAACTCGCAATTTCTCTGTCTCTCTCTCTCTCTTTTGCCCTCGCATACACGTGCATATCTATCTGTGCTTTTTTCTACTCGACTGTGTTGGTGTTTTTTTGGAAATTCTTTCAGTGGCTGTAATATAGGGGGTCCATGGAGTTTCGCAAGAATTGGGTATAAAAACGAAGATCCCCTGCTTTGTTCAAAGCCTTACGTGACTTCAACATTTTACCATGTTCTTTCTAAGGGGCTGTGCACAAACTACGCCCAGGAGGAAAAGGTTTGTATAGGCTATGCATAGACTACGTATAGCCTATACATGCGTCGACAAATCGTGATTCTTCCATCCTACGGTAATTGGAATCTAACATTTTTCTGAAAAATCAATATCTTTCGTTCAAAGTAATTAATTCAGCATCTTACGAGCGCGCTGACTGTTCGTTTTCTGACTTCGATCAAGGACGCCCTTGGCCAGAAACATCACTGTGATTAGGAAAAAAAAACAATCATTCGTGGATGATGGTCAAATTTAGACATTTACCGTGATTACTATGAATTATTTGCTTCAAGAGCAAAAGCTACTGATTTTTCAGAAAAATGTATGACTCCAATCACTGCAGGACAAAAGCATCACAATTTGTCGACGTCTCAGATAAGTATTTGCAATGCGATCGCGATAGAAATACAACATTTGCATCCTGCATACTATCGTCACGTATACCCGCGACCTCAATCGGTATCCATCAACTTTGAATTTCGCGATGATCTCACTCCTCGGGTCAATGTGAATTTCATTAACATCGCATGATCCTGATCCTTTGTGGGACGTTTTCTGTTCCAAGTGAAAGAGCGACGTGATCCTTGGGGCCTACCCTTGCAACATGTGTTGACGAAACTTTTTGCGGTCAAGTCGAAACGCGCCGATGTTGAAAACTTATAGGGCGAGACAGACTCACGGCTGAAAAAATCTTCTTGGACAACTTTTCGTTGCGTTCTCGTATTGGGGGTCAATCGCTCGCTTGCAGAAAAGTATTAGACGAAGAATTATTATTCCCGTCAATCACATCGTATTCGAGGCTCGGTATGCAAATCTACCTGAATAATGAGCATCCCCGTCGAAAAAAATCACGCTCGTGACAAAAGTTGCTCTACATCCGATTTCCATCAAACGATTTTAAAAATTGAGCCCCTCCCTACCACCACCACATCGATCACATTCGTTGATTCTTATTGAAATCGTGAAAATTCAATCACAAATGATCGATGATCTATACAATAACGTTTCATTCTCCGTCATGCTTTTGAAGATTCCATATTAACCCAATTTTTTCCAACATGGACACGACCTTTCAATCCAGCTAGCCACATATTTGAGCCCTCGTGTAATTTTTTCAGTTGTTCGTTTTTCAAGGGCTTAAGAAGTTCTATTTTTCGGCTGTGCTACATCATCGATCTCTGTCATCTTATTCTAATCATTCCTACTAGTTTCATTGCAGTATACCAAAGTATAATGTATTTGCTTCAAACCAAAAGTCGTTCTTGTGGTGAAAGAATGTTGAATGCGCGATGAAGTTATTCAAAGTACTTCACCAAACCGCGAATCCTCGAGTCTTCTTACCTTGGATGTCCAGGAGAGGGGGGGGGGTATCAATGTACAGTCTACGAATCTACGTGTTGGATTATAGCGAATCTCCCCACTCCTCTCAGTATACTCGGGCCCCGGCGGCGGCGGTCACGCGGCGCGCGCTGCTGCTCCGGCTCACTGCTGTTAGAGCACTCGACCGGATCGGACGCTTCGCGATCGCTCGCATTAACAATTCACGGTTGACGGTAGATTGTGTACTAAAGTATTGTGAACGGTAGCTCTGAATAAGTCACTGATTCCTCGTTAATCTCGCGTGTGTTATTTCTGCTGCCTCAATAATCCTTACTACGAAACCGCGAATGTCAAGTGACGCAAATGTCAAGGGATTCCTGTATCTTAATAATGGCTTATATTTCTAGATCCGTGGATAAATTGCTACAGTTTATTACTGTCCAAGTGTGCGGCTCAAAATGAAAGAAAAACCATTATCAGATTTTATATGAGTGAGCGTTACTCAAGGCCACAACTACGATTTCGGCAATCTAAACTGGACAGAAACCATGAGCATATCTCTACACCAATCTACGCGCGTGATTGTGTGTGTGTGTGTTCGCACGAGCTCGTGATCGGCAGATAATGAAAAGATGTGTGATGCACCTGAGACTTGTGTGGCTCAAGCATCGGGAATCATCCTGTCCTCGTCAGTGTCATTAAGTGAAAAATAGTACAATATCATACTAATGGTATTACCGATACTTTGCAAATCACAGCTGCCTTTCCAGCACCACATAATCGGGTATAATGCAGGTCTGTCACTTTGATGCCATCCACACATATGAGAGAATTAGAAGGGTCAGCGTCGCGTGACGAAGCGAGAAAAGAGCAAGAGAAAGAAATAAAGAGGCTTTCATCAGGGCACTCGGAGGCTGCGAATACTGCCTCTTCTCGATCGACTCGCTCCATCGACCAAAACGACGACGTTTGACCCGCGAAAATCGCTCGCACCGACATAGCGGCCGTAGCCAATTCCCACTCTGACTCTAGCCCACGCGCCGTCTGTGCCGGCTCATCTATACGTACTCGCGTTTGTCGGGAACGCGCACTCGCTCACACACACCAACCCAAGCAGGTATACGGTCGATGCTTTTGGCAGTTGCTGCATTTCGCGGAAAGAGGCGCATCTGTATCCAGAGTATTGCATTTACCCCCCCCCCTCCCCAACACACACACACGCACGTTGCAAATACGCTTTTTCGCTCGGCCGGTATAGAACTTTGCTCGCGCCACTGCTGCGCGAATAGGCTTTTCTCCGATTCTTCTTATTTCTATACTTTGAAGTTGTGCCGCTTTCCGCGCCCGAGCTCTGCCCCGCACGCGCCATCCATTTGTGCGCGCGTATACATCCCCCCGAGAGAGCGCAACTAAATCCTTTTGCGTGCATACGTCGCTCGGCGCATAGCGAATTCGCGAACGAAGCGAGCAGGGCAAAAAAAGAGAGAAAGCGAGGCTTGCCCGATTGTGGTATTATTTCCGGTGCGCGAGCTCCGCTTCGACTTTGGCAGCGCTCGACGAGCCAAGTAAAATCCCACGCGCGGGCTTCGACTTTGCTCTCGCGATTTTTGTCTCCCGCTCCGACGACGCATCTTATTCGGCGAACCAATGCACAGTCTCTTCGAGCCGAGTAAATTCGACGCAACCGCCCAATACGCGTCTTCTCGTGCCAGCTAAATTCAATACGTCGGGGTATGAAGGAAGCTCACAACAGAGACATCGGTTCGTGTTTGTATCGCGGCGATGGTGTTTGGGGATAGACGAAAAAAAAAACCGGCAAAGCCGAAGCGAGGATGTTCAAGTAGTACGAGTCGGGCTTTAGTCAGACGAGGATTTCGCGGGCGGCTTTTAGAGAGAAAAATTTCATCCATCATTCGCGCTGCCGTTATTTTATGACGGCTCGCCAAAACGAAGGGAGCTTGCAAAGCGTACGCACGAGAGCGATGCGTCACCTGCTGTCGCTGCTCTGTCGCTGCCGGGAAACAATGAATCCGGATGTATAGAGTTGGCGCGCAGACACCGCGAGCGAAACACCCCCAACTTCGATACTTCAAAGGGAGTGTCGCGTGGAATCTGTGAGTGTGTGCGTATATATATTTACGGGCGATTGTGTGTGTGTGTGTGTTTTGGTTAGAGGGTGCGCAAACAGAGGTAGGGATTGAAACCACATTCTGAGTAATGTCAGAGCTTAATATCTGTTAGAACTTATGAAGTTTTCGGACAATAAGAATTGATTTTGATGCAAGCTTTGTTAATGACTGCCTGGAGAGTCTAGATCTCTGTATGATCGAATTTCCAAAATAGCATGGGAATAACACATCGCAGCGACTGGAAGTGTAAGTTTGTAAGGGGACTAAACGTTTACTTGATGATTTTTAAGCTCCTTACCTGGAGAGGGTCAGACACCCGAATCATAGATTTGGCTGGAACTTTGAGAATAGTAGCATTGCAAGTATATCTACAGATATCACATTTTGAATGGGCCTATAAGGCAGTACTATATTCTGAGCTTTAACTCGAAAAGAATCGACCATTAGAGTTTGTGGCTGTGGATTTCATTCTTTGGCACGGAAACTAGACTATCCCCGAAATTTCAGCCAAATCCGCGTTGCGGATGCCTGACACTATTCATTTTAGTTGCTCATTGATTCAGATATAAGATTACTACATATTCTCAGGATTTGCTTATCTGCGATGATTTCCTTTCTCATCTATATTTGCCTCAAAACATGGATTGAATAAACGTTCGGCAAGAGTTATAAATTGAATAATGCAGCGGACCTCAGTTGCAATGGTTTCGGTCATGGTGGGGCTCCACCAGCAGACCTGTTATCATTATCAAATTTCATTGAACTCGAGAGGCGAGGACGTTTCACATATACTGACCCACTGCGAAGCGATCGTCAAAGAATGAACCTCGGCTGCCAGAGACTCACACGCGACTCATATCCCAAGCCTGAAGGCCAGAGAGAGAGAGCGACAAAAAAGCATGGCCTTTTTGCTCGGCGCGAGTCCCCCGTCGGCAGCGAGACTCGCGGAGTACGGGAGATACATACCTGTGGGAGCGGGTGGCGCTGCTCGGGGGCGGCCGACGACTCCTCCAGCGGGACGTTCCTCTTGCGCAGCGCCGTGGCACAGGGGGCTCCTCCGCCGGGCCGGCCCCAGGGCCAGTAATTAGCCAGCATGTGCCGCAGCTGCCGACATTCCAATGAACAAACCGACTCGTGAGCAACGCCTGTTCAATAGAAAGCCCTTTAGTGTAGTGCTGGGCGCAATTTGCGGAGTGGACGGTCGCGTCTCGGATTGATCTGTGAAGGCCTCGGTACCGCGTAAATCGTCGTCCACTTTGTATAGAGTAGCTGCGTACGAGTTGCTTCCTATCTACCAATAGCTACACTGTGGTCATAGAATCGAGCAGGAGGACCCGAATGTCCTTGCAACTCGCTCTTTGACGATTCTCATTCCAATTCACGTTCGTGGGATCACGGAGTAGTTTGGGACAAACGCAGCCCAATGGTCCTTTTGAGGACTCGAGGAAGGCGACTCGGCTGCATTTATTGGATATTTCATTCAAAGATTGTGAGAAACTTTTCCCAACTCTTGGAGAGGAAATCAAAATTGTCCCATCAACCCTGCTCTCATATTCCTTGATTGGCGTCGGGTCGACAATTTCTGACTCTTGATGCACAGAGAGAAATTTCATCAGTATTTCTAGCTTCATATTTCAAAGGTAATGGATTATGAAAAGTCGAGCTGAGCTGATACTGAATTGGTGAAGTTAATAATGATTTTCAGATCTTTTTCAAGCTCTGACCCAACTTAGAAAAGGTACTCGAATGTCATGAATCCGAAAACGGCGCGCTGAGAATTGAAATCTGAGCTGAGAAAGAAGAGTCTCAAAATAACACCCTTGACAATCAAGCTCAATCATTTCTTACCCGAGATGTAATTTGATGATTCCGAGGGAGAGGATTTATTCCAACGAAAATACCTACTGTGCATACTCAAATTTTAGAATAAGAAACTTCGCTTGATACGAAAGAAGGGTCAGAAGCCGAGTAATATCAATATATTATTACTAGATGTGTTTTTCAAAGCTCATTCCGGGGCTATTTCCAGAACCTAAAGAACCATTTGAGCGACGTAAATTTCGACAACCTGAGGTAGCTTATTTCCAATTCGCCAGACGGTACTATTTTTTATTTAAAACCCTCAGAAAAAGTACTCAGTACCGTGATACACAAATAAAAGCATCTCTTCCTCATTATTCTTAATCCCACACAAGGGAGCTTGACGCATTCAAAAGATCACGAGAGGGACTGCAAAATGCATCGGGATAAGTCTCGCTTGGAATTATGGGGATTTATCCATTGTGAATTGACTTGAAGAGTGCAAAAAGATGTGGTTCTCGTACTTTCTCATTAGGATGCGCCTGTTCCAAAATTGAGTATACTCCCATCGTCGACCAACTGGTCTCGCCACTTTGCTCATAAAATCGACTCAAGGCTGGACTTTTGAATCCTAAACAAAGATTTTGAAGGTATTGAGACGCGAAACGAAATGAGCACATGTGCAATAAGATGGATCGAGCAGTATTTTTGACGCAAGTCTTACTCGCTTTGGAAAATTAAAGAGAAATTACATTAAAAGTAGCGACATTCGACTTTTGAGTTTCGTGAACGTAAAAATGTTTTTGCGGTGTTCCATCTCACTTCATTCGTCATAATTCTATATAGCAAAAATAAGAAAAATGCATGGCAAGTCCGACTTTTCTACAGATCAAAAAAAAAGCCAACGTTGGAATTTCCCTAGAATTTCGGGGATTCCTAAATGGACTCCAAAGATCAGCTAGATTAATCTAATCATAGAAGGGTACACCGAAGACAATTATGCAATTTGATTCAAAAAGTCGAATAGTTCAACATTCTATAATGACAACAACGTTTTTCTCACCGAATCCCTCTTCGGTGAGATGCCATACCTCGAAATAGAGAGAGAACAGCTTCTAGAAACGGAAACTGAAGCTCCCGACTATCACTTGCGGAGAGTATCCACTCTGTACTGTATTGCGCTTGTATGATCTCTCGAATAGAAGCGGAAAATCTGAAATAGCTCAGGTCAGAGCGAATCCATTGGTGACAAGACGAAAGACGCGATTCATCAAGTCCCGTGATAGGAGCTTCAAAATAGGCTCGGTCAAACAATACGAGTCGTCAAAGCCAAGTGGACCTGAATTATTTTCGTCCGTACATTTTGGACACACTGTGATACCGGTAATTCGAGTAAATTCTTCCAAAGTGAGAGCCCTGATAATGGCACCTGAGCTCATTTGAAAAAAAAGCGAGCTTGAACTCTTGACCGACATTACATTTCAATTCTACACACACAACTCGTTCGCCGTGCTGCCTTTCATCGACAACGTGTCCCGCGACACTCCACCCGTCTCGAAGCTGTCAACTTTTCAGTAAGCATGCCTTCAACTCGGTTTCTCTCAAAAATGCAGCAGCTCTTGCCAAATTGAAAAAGTTACGGCTGCACTCTTGAGAAAAGAATGCAGTTTCGACTGCGATAAGTAAACCCACCAAACAATTCACCATAGAATGAAACAGACTCGACAATGAGCCAGCGCATCCACTCGTATAATAGGGCAGTCGATGCAGTAGACGGGCTGACTGGACAGTCGGATAAGAAGCTGCTCGCGGATGGGATCTTTAAGCGAGCGAGAGTCCATAAAAGGGGGACCGTTTGCGCGAAAAAGAGCCGCGCCAACTTTCAATTTCGCCGGCTACAATGGTGTGCCGCTGGCGCAGTTTGCAGTGGCGCCTATCGAGCCCCGATACAGCCTCGTTATTGTCTCTCTTGGCCTCTCGCCTTCGGGCCTGCACACAGAGTCTACATGCAGTCTAGCTATCTAGACCAACGGCAAGTGGTCTGTTGTGTGGGCACGGGTGACGATAAGCTCGATGATCGGCCTCGACAATACGCGACCCCTGTCATAGGCTGCCTTTACCGTATCTCAAGAGGAGAGCCGTTGGTCCCGGACGAGCATCACCTCGTCTAATCGATCGGGTAATTTCTAGATTTGGCTAGATTTGCTACTTCGAGATATGAGTGATTCCGCCGAAATTTGGATCGAAGAGTTATTTCAGCCTCAAATGAGTTTCGGGTGGTTAATAAAGTCAATTCTGACATGTTTGGTCATCAGAAACAAGTGTCCAGAGTTCCGTAAGCCAAGGTGAATCTCAGGGAAAACTACGGCATGTTTTAAGGGGCCGAGAAGGGGACGGAATTGACATTTCGCCTTAGAAGTGCTCTCACTACTCGGGGACTAATCGTGGACTCTTTTCCGCACATATTCCACCTAATGCTACCAAGCACTATAAAAAAAAGCCTTTTACTAAGCGATAGAGTACAAAGGGTAGCGGCACACCAGGGGAGGGGGGCAAAACTGACCGAAAATTTTGTACCGGGCGTCTGCCGCCGTTATTAGTGCTGTGTCGGCAATTTTGGTGCAAATCTCTGGACAAAATGTCATCTGCCTGGATGATGGCTGAATTTCGAATTTTGACTTGGAAAATAGTGAAAAGTTTCACTCCAAAGTAAACAATTTGTAATAACGATTGAGCAAGGGTGTTAGTGGCCTTAAATAGGCGCAGTACTGGTTTTTAGAGCGAAGATTGTGTTGTGGACAGGGGACCGAATCGACATTTTGACTCGTAATTCTCTAATATAAAAAACTGAGACTTCAAGAATCACCCGAAAACCAACTACAAATTTGACTACCAATAGAATATTACAAAAATTTAACCGCAACAATTAAAAGTCGCGGAGACGTGAACGAGCCTCGGTCGCAAAAAATCACACTTTCCGCGGAATCACCCATATAAAAGATCCAGAGCTGAAGCTCTTCGCTGACTCGGCTTGAATTTTATCTTTGGAATCAATGAATTGTCGAGTCATCGGATCTTGGAAATCTCGAAAACCCCGCCATCAACTGGATGAATCTGCGCTCCCCGCAAAATCAAATTTGGTCGTGCAGTGAGCTTCAAAGAGGTACTCGACTCAGTTATATACGGGTCTCCAAATTAAATCCCTCAGGCTTTGGTGGTGACAAAATCTGGCGAGTGTCGCGACTGCGCTCTAATAACGAGCCACTGCGCGAAAGGCAGATTATTATTAGCAGATTTCCATCGCACCTTGCTCTCTCATTCTCTCCGAGGCGAATCTGCTCTTTGCCGACATAGCGCACGAGTGATAGATATACCCAAAGCTGCTGCGAGCGAAGCATCGGCAACGGAGCAGACTCACGTCGCGAGCACCTACGACGTTTAATCTCGTGACGCGTAGACGAGCGACTCCGACACGGCGGTAAGTAGCGCCTCATGCGCCAGCTCCTGCTTCCTCGGTTCCTCTGCGAGGGATTATACCCGCGGCTCTGCTCGAGCACTCGCGAGATGCGCGACTCGAGGGTCGTTTGGGAGGTGGGCCGTCAAGAATACTGAGGCTCTTGGGTGAGTGAGTAACTGTAGGGAACAGCAGGGCCGACACTTATTGAGTTCCACTGATACTTTTGGGCCCACGAGCTTTTTTTGGGATTTTGAAATAGAACTTGAGAACAGAAATGGAGAGAATATTAAGAGCTTCACTCCGCAAATTTTATAGCTTTTCCCGACATTGGAATTAAGAAAATCGTCTCTTATTGTCCGAGTTTTGGGGGGGGGGGGGTACCTGACATGGCTTCAAATGATGTTGGAAACTGCTTCTAAAAGTGTAGCCCATGTATGTACCCTTCCTCACAAGATGCAAACTTCTTTACATCTTCCAAAGAGTAACAAACAAGGTGGGATAGCAGCAGAACGCGTGGATTTACCTGAATTTTTTCGTGAAAGCGATCGAAGAGAGGCATCTTTACCGCCTCCTTTCCAAACCCTCTGCATGTAATTAACATGAGACTGCCCAACTTCGCCCCACGTCATACTTTTTCGTCAAATTGCCATAGCTTGGCTCCAGTTTAGTCAATTGTAACCCACAATAGCTCAAAATCTTTATCTTTTGATGCAGTCTTTGAATACCTGAGCGGCAATATGGATACATGCTTCATGTAATTCCTTGAAAAAAGCGCAATTCCCAGAAAAAACATGAAATTAACAATCGGACAGTTGAAATCTCTCTTTTCGTATGATTTGCCGGCAGAATTCGCCTGAAAGACTGGGTTGATCAAATTCTTCGGCAAAGCTGTTTACATGATTTTGGTAAACATGAGAAACAAGATCAAATGTAGGAGGAACCAACAATTGGATTTGAATGATAAAGACGTTAATTAACGCGAGGGTTATTTTATTTCGGACCTTACAACTTACTTTCTCATCCAACACTTGACGTGAGTGCGGCAAGTCTGATTCGCTCATGAACTCAAGGATGAGCTATAAAATCGCAGCTAAATCTAATCTCAAGGATCGTCAGTTGAATATAATACGTCTCTGGTTCGCAACAAATTTAAAAGCGCGTGTGATTGACCACTCGCGCAACCGATCAGCATCCTTCGAATGCGAAAAACTCTCGAAAATGATGATGAGTTGTTCATATTTAATGACATATAATCAGACCTCCTCGCGAGGTCCGAGTCCTCGAGACAACGCCTGAACTGCGATGAGAGCCCTCCAAATACTCCTCGTCGAGCTTTTACTCGTTACTCCGAGCGAAGCACCGCACTAGCCGAGTTGTTTATTCGAACATTTCAACCGGGGCACAGAGATGAATATCCAGAGAGTCAAAGATCGAAGGTACTCGTAGCGCTCGTTTCATTAAAATGCAAAATGGCGCGTCGAGTTGCCGCTCTCGATGCTCTCCAGTGTATCCGAGAGCGGCAGAAGCGTCGCTGCTCGATATCTTGAGGGGCATTTGAAATCAATGCGACTCGCCCCGATTCGCCGCACGCGATATCGGACTTTCATCCGCGTCGAGCTTCTCTCTCTCTCTCCGGCCCCATCGGAATTTCAAACAATGAAGCTCTTCATAAAACTCCCCCTCGACGTTTCCGCGCGGCCCTCTATATATCGCGCAAATTATTCCGCCAGACTCCAGCGACTGTGTATCGGAAAATTCTCCATTTCCCCAGGTACCATCTCGCTGCGCGGTTCTCGATTCACATTTCCGAATGCTGACTTAATGTTGTTGAAAGATCGTCCATATTCCAGATTCACGGGCGGCGAGTATGAGAGAGAGACCCCACGAAAGTCAGCGGAGTAATAATATTTCAGATGTTTTTTTGTTGGTCAAAGAGCGAATCGCGCGCGCGAGAGTTTGAATTGTCCCGCGCTTTTCGTTTGAACGACTTTGAAATGAAATCCAGGAGCGGAGCTTGCATTCTTGGAATTTGAGACAGCCATACGGATGAATCTTTCGTCAGTTGGGACAACTGAAAGACGAGACTCGCTCGTTGCCGGGGGATCCAAATTTCCTTTGAACTGGTGGTCAAAACGAAGTTTTCTTGGAACTAATACAATGCGAGAGCTTTTGCGAATGCATCAACGAGCTGCCTATCGAGAGGCGTCGAGTTTCAATACAGCGAGGCCCGCTCATCAAGCGCTAATTACTATACTTTTGATGAACGTTTCGTCGAACTTTGGACGTGGCATATAAATGGACGCTTGAGCTTTCGAGCTTTGCTCTAGGGACCTGAATAGAGATCAGAAGGAGAGGCGAAGCCATGGGAGAGAGCTTATTAAAAGTTTCCTTCCGGAGTTTGGCGTCGGGATCGGATTGAGCTAGCGAATCGATGGATCGGAATTATCCGATCCTCAACGGTGGACGGATCATTACTCACTTTGCTTCTCCAAAAAGTCCATCATTCAGTTAATTCTCCACGACTTTTTCGAAATATCAATGGGATCTTCCCGAAAAGAGTTGTTCATTTTTTATATTCTTGAAAAATCCCTTTCCTCAGTCAGGTTGCGGCGATCGTTGGGAAGAGACGAGAAATTTGAGCTCGAAACTGAATCTGAAGGGGTATACGCTCGATTGTCGAATCGAGATGAACTGTCACAAGCTGGTGGTGATTGGAAACAGTGTGATCTATTGAGACTAAAATCTTTAGTCATACGAATTTTGCCCAAAAACTCAGAATAGCTTATCCACAGTTCAAATTACACATTTTGAGCAAGCACTACTTGCATAATATTTTCAACAACCTATGCCAGCCAAGTAGCATTCCAACATTTGATTATAAAACGGTAGTCTCGCAGCAAAAAAAGTGGTCATTACACAGATTTTCTCTACTGTCCATCTGAAGGAAACATGATTATGTCCGTAAATTTGCTGTCTATTTGAGGCATCATTCGAATTGCAAGTGGGACTTTTTCTTTCCCAAGAACCCCTCTGTTTCAGTTCCATTGTCGCTTCAAAAATCCCGACACTCGAATCCTCGGCACAGCAAGATCAAAGACTCGAAATCTGATCAGAAAGTTCGGAATGACCGGTATGGTTTACAAAAGCCTTTATAAAAAATGAAATTGGGCCAAGCCCTCCCCCTGACCCCAATTGGGGGGGGGGGGCAACGTGTGCACTCACCTGTACACGAGACTTGTGCAAATTTTTAGCAACGAATTGTAAATAATAAGTTGGAGCGGATGAGCGCGTTACCTCGGTCTGCTCGCGCTGCTTTTGGAACAGCTGCTGCTGCTTGTGGGCCCTCCACAACATCTGGCCTTCGCGTGCGCACCGAAGACCCTCGAGCCTCCTCTCCAGGGCCTCCTCGTTGGGCTCGTATCGCGTGCCGGGCCCGAAATCCTCCCTCATCTCGAATTCTTCCTGTGAAAATCGAGGAGCCCTCCGAAATTCCCAGAGCCTCGAGATGCCCTTCAAAAGCGACGCGTCGGCCCGGACTGCATTCTGTCCCTTGAATTTCAGTCCTCAAGGCGATGAGTCCTTCCGATGCTCCGGACTTTGCAATCAGATTCGACAGCTCGATTTCATTCCGACTCCTGAGCTCACCATAGAATGAGACAGAGCTGTATTTAGTGATTTTTCTGCGATTTCTGAACTATTGAAAGCAGTGGATGCGGCCATCGTCTGGATTCTTGATGAGCACCCGCCGGCTGGAACAAAGATTCGAGTATTTGCAGGAAATGAACTCGTTGTCTGGTTCATCTCCTCCATGTTTGATTTGGTATTTTGACAGGTGGAATTGATTCGTTATTCGACAAGGACGAGAAGCAGTCGCAATTATTCGATAACTGGGTATTTTTTTATTAGATGATGAAGTCGTGTAGAGGTTCTAGATGACATAACGAACTTCACACGTCAGAGTGGTAGTTGATGGGAATGTGAGTTCAATGAGCTGTATGATACAATTCTATCAGTAGAAATAAGTTATGTGAAAACTGGGACGATTCGTATTTTAAATAAGAGATGTGTGAGAGGCGAGAAGCACAGTCGATTGAGTAATGATGAGGAATCATGCATGCAATGTAAGTCGCCTGACCTTATTATGCCTGCATAGAGCAGCAAAGCCCGTTTTGAAGTGCACGCGATTGATATATTACGAGACAAAAATAAATATGGTTGATTCTGTTGAAACTGGACACTATTTGACCCTAGAAAAGTGGAGGAAGAGAAATCGGCCAAAATTCATTTGTAACAGGAGCCGTCGGAGGTTTTCAAAACCTGTTTCTAGTCATGGTTCTAGTCATTTGAAAGACACCTTCATCGGTTTTTGTGCGATACAAATGCGACCCAGTCCGACAGAACTCTAAAACCACGCGAGATTTTGCCACGATACGGACATCTCAGGCTTCAAAGTACTCTCAAAACGTCTAATGGTGGCCGATCGAGTTTTCCGAATACAGGACACCTTTTCATGGTAACATTCATCATGAAAATATTTTTGTTAGGTACCATGGTCGAACTGCACTCAATGACTCTTGAGTCACGATAACGATACTTCTTATTTTGCAGAAAAAAAATTGAAGCCCTTTCTCACATCTTTCGGTAGATGATCAATTTAGCGCTAGAGTGAAAATGGAGTTTCGAACTCGAGCCTTTATGAATGGTATTAAAACCGGTACACAAAGTGATTCTGGCCTCTGAGAAATGTCTGAGCAGTAATATCATGAGTACCTTGGAAAGTGAGCGAACCCTTAGGACAAAATCTCGAGAAGACAACCACACGCTCAGAAAGAATTCTAGCTCCCTCTTCCTGTGATTGATACATACCATATTACAATCGAATAATAGAATCTCACACCTCCGAATCCAATTTTATGTGAATGTCATGCACATGAAGTGCGAGAGTCGGGCTAAGAACATACCACGATACGAACATTTTGGGTTCTTATGACTGTATGGCGCTAACAAGATATTGATTTCCTCTCTAAAAACCATCTTGCCACATACTTTCCGATAGTATACACCATAAAAAGATAGTAAGCCGGGAGTACTATTCGATTTTCCACAATTACCACCCCCGGAAAGCCAATCGTGCAGTTCTAACGGAATTGCCCCAGACGCTGATCAAATTGTGAACCTACATTTTTGTGTGAAATCTTTATCGAGTGTACGAAACGAAAGAATTGTGGCGTTGAGAGATTCAGATTTGCATTGATGCTCTACATTAATCACGAGGAAATTTTGTCGGTCTACCTGTACATGAGACCCAACCTACCAAACGCCTTCGTACACGACCGGACGGGGCAGCTAGGGCGGTCCCGGTGTCCTGAGCTCCAAAATCGAATGAGCCTCGAATTTGCTTCAATTCGGGAGAACTATCTTGAGTGTCATATAGAACATCATTCAAAATGTCAAGGAGCTGGAATCTTCGTCGATCCGACGAGAGAAAAAAGACTCCATATAGAGTCCGTCGGCAAATTTGGTCAACTTCTTTACTTTCACGGGCATCGTGTGCTGAAATGACATTCGTAGAACCTCCTCTACAGTGATGCGTTGGCTGCAAAAATGCAAAAAATTCGCCGCGCTCAAAGCTCTTGTTGCTTGTTCCTGTGACCCCTTCATCGAGGGATATTCTCGCAAAAAGATGAATTTCCCATTCTCCCGTGCGTGAATTCGGCTAGAACCGCGAGCTCCAGCAGAGAACGCATGCGACTCTGTGCGAAAAAATGTTCTCCCAAAAGGGGGTGGGCGAGCCGTTGCGCCAATTTGGGCGCATTCGTACATGGGTAAAGCGTCCGGAGTGTATGTCGCACAGAGGCACAGGAAAAAAGGACGCTCGTCTGGCACTACGAGAAAAAAAGAGAGAGAAAGAGAGGGCGAGGCCGAAGAATCCCCGGCAGAGCTTTGGGAGCGGAACTTTCAAAGGAAATAGTAGGAGCGCTTTGGGGCTCTTGATACGCTTTTTAATAGCGTGCAAGCCCCCCTCAGCCGCTGCTGCAGGCAATATATAATGCGCAGCCTCGCACAAAGGCTGCAAGCTCGCTCGCAAATATGTATATACATACAGACGAGGATCGGCCGTTGCGCAAGCTCTGACGGAAAAGAAGTGGCCACTTGTTTAGCCCCGGGCTAATGGGCGCCGCTGCCCGATTAAACGCGGGAGACACGAGCATTATACTTATGTACAAGTCGAGGCTGAGTATATACCTGTGTATAGCGGCGCTAATTAAAAGGCGAGCGCGATATTATCGCCCGGCTGGCACTGCGTGCGAGGGGGGCGAGCTTGCAGACGCGGCGAGGCCGGCTCGGAGACTGATTTCGCTTTGGCGGGTCGCGACGAGCTCGAGCTTTACACGTTTGGGGCCGTATCGCGAGACAAGCCCGGAGACGTCGCGAGCCGCCACTGAGACAGCGACCTTCGCCCTGTCTATACCTACAGGTATGCCGCATAGTCGCGATCTGCCGCAAGCTCTTCCGTGACGGGGGACATTTTTCACGGCGCCGAGTGAGCTTGCAAGCTCGCGCGATCGCTACGGAATGGACTCGTTTCCGATACACAAATTCGAGTATGTATAGGATGTGACGTGGGGGATGGGGATCGATCGGGGGCCTGGAATTTATGATGGTCGCTGGCGATTTGGGTCGCGACGTTACTGCCGACACGCCGAGTGAGATTTGTCATCTCAGTTATTTCTGTGTCGAGAAAGCTTGAAGCGACGCGACGGGTCTCGATTATCAAAACTCGATCATCGATTCGAATAGTCGATGTTCCGATTATTGAGTCGACTACCAAAGTCAAAATTTCACAACTATTGGATTATTGACGCGCGACATCGTGGTCGGAGAATAGACCGAGCTTCACTCTCTTGCTCATCTCTCCGAGCTCTGTAGCGCTCGTCCTATTCCAACTTTGAGCGCTTACATTTCGAGAAACGAGACCACAATGGCAGATCGAGTTCTATCTACAGTTGCCGCAATTTAGTGCCGTAACTTCGACTTTGAGCATGATTGTCGCGCCACTTTGCAACATCGGATCGCATAAGTGTAAAATGTATGTATTGCTGAATATGATCTTCGAATCAATGCCTCGAAACATTCCATGCCTCTCTCTCTCTCTCTCTCTCTCTCTCTCTCTCTCTCTCTCTCTCTCTCTCTCTCTCTCTCTCTCTCTCTCTCTCTCTCTCTCTCTCTCTCTCTCTCTCTCTTTCACACTATATTCTCCTCGCTGTGTCTCTCTCGCTGTTTGGGCAAACTTGGAAACTGTATTAACGAGATAATTGAGAAAGTTATGTGCAGTCGCGCTTCTGCAACTACCCGACTACCGTATACATATCATGCAAGATTTAGTTACTCGAGAAATAGATCCACACCAAAAGATAACTCCACCCGTACATGTGTGCAGCCAAAACATTTGTGCGAAGACGAGTGATCATGTTTGTTCACTTCGCCCGCGCGTATTTTGTATCCGTCAATTTCTAGTTTCGCTTGGAAGATACCATTTTCGCGTCATGGAAAATGCAACCATAACAAGTCGGAATAACTAGGTCGTGTTATTTTCAGAGTAAACGGCAATGGAATCTCAATAGCTGCTGCGGAATTCTTTGGTATCGATATACAATTGAGATCGATTCGTCACTATTCCAATTCATCAGGTGAGACTTTTCCACGCATGCACGTAGATTTTCAGTCTTAAAACTAGCTCTCATTGACATCTGATTCAATTTATTTCAAAATGCGTCCTTGCTTATGTCAATTAATGGAAGCAGGTTGAACGTTTCGTGGAGCCTTTTTGAGGCTCGCGGATTTTGGTTCTCGAACATTTTGTTATTTCAAAACGGCTTTCTCATGTAAAATGGACCCTAGTCCATCGATTTCGATAGAACAAGTCGTCATTTCAAAACTAGGTGATCGCTTTGTAGATGGTTGCGCATGTGCAGAAAAATTCTTGGAATCATGAAGGTCTTATCCTCATCCTTGTTCTGACCAACTCTTTACGGCTACAGTGTGCCGAGAACAATTTTATACCCCATGGCTTGACCAACACGTCTAAATATGTGAGAAATCCTTACCAAGCCCTTTCGCACTGATTTAGATGAAAAAAGTCGTTTTATAGCACTCTAACCTAAAACTCGCTTCGCTCTTGCCACTAACTGTTCTTCGAACAAAACTACCCTTCCGCGCGCGGTTTCATGAATAACTATTCTGGGTTTATGGGTGCGCTGTAATGCATTTCAAAGCTTCGTACGAAGAACTCGAGACGAAGTATATTCTCTAGATAGTTCACTATCGCACGAAATGGGGAAAATGTAGAAAAGTTTCTTTCTCAAGTGAAATAAGATATTTGGCAAAAAATAGTTTTCGGCTATTTTGGACTCTGAAACCACCTGGGAGGCTCAAAAAATTGTACTCATAGTGAATGATGCGTTTCCATGTCAGGTACATTTCAAACACTCCTAATTTCCATCGAACTTGTAGGGTCGGTAAGAAGTTATGAGTGAAATACTAGTGAGAGATTTTTGATTCCGATTTCTTCGTAAAATCTTACTCATACGAGGTTGAGATAGACGAAAATAGCTTTCACACGCACCTGCTCCATAGCCGCGAATATACGAGCTTCAATTCCGACTTTCCGCAGTGCATGAACGCGGCGCGCCAACGATATTCGTAGTGATATTCTGGCTCATGATTTGAATTTCACGCGAAGAAAGACATGACATATGTAAGAGTCTAGGGAGTCGACGGGCGTGCAGCCGTTGTCGAATACCTCTTGTACCTCGCTCTCCTACCCCCGCGAGAATAAGATAGATCTCTTGTTTGGAAACTCGGCTCGCGGCGGAATCGATATTCAGGGAAAAAGTTGGCTGCGAGCGCCCTTAAAAATAGTCCGCGAGTCGAGATAGGAGCAAAGAGAGCGAAAGACTGTGCGGAAAGCTCGAGAGCGCCGTGTCGTATCTGGCAACTTGTGCGGTTATCAAGTTTGACGGGGAGAACCGTTGAGTGCCCAAAATAATAGGAAAGAGTTTGGGATAACTATGTATATCTCTCCTCCTTCCTGTACATCGAGGTGAGCCTCGGGTTGAGCGTATCTCGGGTTTCGAGGAAAATCTACAATGTCGGCGCCATCGCTTCCACCGATAGGCAGAACAGTCAATCGGCAATGAATTTGGGAGGCTTGTTGATGGGCATTTTTATTCCCGACGCCGCTACACTTTTACCTAAACTATCAATAGTGGACAATTCGTCTATTGGCAGAATGGGTTTGAGATAACATTCACGTTTCAAGTGCTCTTCAATGATCAATGTTCTGTCACGTGCAATAGTAAGAAGAGTAATAAAACACAGGTATACACGGTGTGTTTCTAACGCGATTGGTGCGACGGCCGGAAACTGTCAGGCTGTCACCGAAAGGTCGACAAAATAAAAGTGATACACATGACAATCAGATACTCTGACTGCCGCTGCGTCTCGCGATGGGTGGCAAATCGCGAAGTGAATTTAGCCTCTAATTCCTTGTAGAATATAAAAGCTCTACCTTATCGACATTCATCATTAATTCATTCAAAATGAAACAAAGTAGTAAATCAAAAAGTTAGCTCCAATCCCCTTGCGTATTGGTAAAATGAATCACTACCTAAAAAGAAATTCGGAGTGATCCGGGAAAACTCTTGGGGTAATCTCATGTATAATAAAAATCTATTATAATCGCACGATAAACAAGATTAGTCCAATATTTCTCCGAGGATTATTCAAGATCTTGCACAGAGATGCATTTGATCAATACGCAGTTCTCATTGTTTCTAATTTTTCTAAATATTGTTTCATTTCATTCAATGAATGTCGGTAAGTCGGAGCTTCTTTCCTCTTGTAAGTACATCGAAAACTCTACTTTACCGACGTTTAGTGTGAATTGATTGAAAATAAAATTTTACAATACTTCAAAAAAGTAACTCCTGACGGGGCGTGTCTGCGTATTGGTGAAAGGCACCACTAACATGCAAGATTTCGAAATGATCCGAGGTAAATTCCGACAAGGGTGTGATAGATGAATGACTGTAGACCTTAATCGAGCCATTCCGAAAGATCACAATGAATCAGTCCGAAAATTTACCCAGTGATGCATTTTACTAATACCCCGGACGCATCAGGAGCTACTTTCTCAGATCGTTGTGTGTATTAAATGTAGATGAGTGCATGATGAATGTCGGTAAAGAAGAGCTTTTATTCGTGCCCCTGAGCACGTGACGGCCGCCGCTCGAAATATTCTCTCCGATATGCCCCCGAGTGTACTTGGAGGGCAGGCGCGGGTGCATAATGAGCCATTATACGTGCCGCACGACAAAGCGAAACTTGCAAGCGAGGGCTGCTCGGCGAGACGCAAGCATCGCCGCTACTGCGGCGCAATATAACGACTGCAGTGGCTTACGCATTACGCTACATGAGAATGGCACACTTGAATCCCAAGGATCCCATCACGAGCGAATCTCGCGCTCTCGTCAAGCTTTTTTTCGCAAATCTCGCCGCAAGCTCTCTCGGTCACATTTCTAATCAGAGAGTAAGCTCTCATCCTGCTCACGAGTGCAAGCTCAATCCATACCAAGATCTAGACATGTATGAGTTCTTATTCGGGCTATTAATTATCGAAATCCAGTTGTAATGAGACAGTCAACACTAGAGAGATCCACAGCGAGAGAAAAGGAGATGACCCTGTACGAAGAGCGAGCATAATCAAACGTTTTCACGTCGAAAGCTCGTTGCGTTATTCTCAGCTTCGAGGAGCTCGCTTCAGTGTAAGCGCGCATTTTCGTCGACACTTGTTTCTCCCGTCGACCGTTCAGTATAAAAAGTGATGAGATGATCTTCGCGCCAGGTGCGTTTTTGCGGATTAACCGGGAAAAAGCTTCTGCCACGTGACGAGGGCGAGTAAATAGCTCACTCGAGTCCGCTCGAGAGGCTTCCAAAAATCCCGACGTAACAGCAGCGGCAGCGGCTCGTTTTGAATCTCAATATTTCACGTCGCGGGCCAGAGCGCGAGCTCTGATATGCGCTGCCTCGCGCGCATTTTGCTCTTTTCAAATTCCGCCACTCCATACAGAGCGGCTGAACGTAATCGCGCGAGCCTCCGGATTCAGATTATTTTCAAGCTCCGCTGCTTCATTCATGAGTGCCCGAGCTGCTCCGCTATCCCTATATGCTACACTACGAGTATACGCGCTCTCGCGATCTTGACTTAGTAATGCGCCAGAAGCGCACGAGAGCTGGATATACGCATTTATGACGCGATGCATGCGCGAGCGTATGACCCGCTCTCTCTCTCCCTAATGCTGATGCGTGCTTATACATATGGGCAGAGCTTCGTGGAGACGTGATTCTCGACTCGCATTTCATTACGCCGGGAGCATGAGGAGCTTGCGCGTTATTATGCGCCGTCGAGTTTTCGAAAATTTACGAGAGAAACGTCTTGTGCGGGCAACCACACGAGCTTTTTGCGAGAACAGTAATAAGAGCGTCGTGATTTTGAACAACAGATGGAATCATCTTGATGGTGAATCGTTAGATTTGGGGAGGGGGTAGTATTTTAAGGAGATCGTGCTCTGGATTATTTCATTGAAAATGAAATTCAAACAATGAAAGAATATGTTGGGCTTAAAAAATAAAATGAGTGCTCAGCAACCATGGCACGAAATTTACTCTGTTCAGAACATTGAAAACTGAAAAATGGAGGATATGGATCAATGAAAACGCTTTGTCCCTGGCGAAAGGCATTTTTCCCAATTCCCGCAGATTCTAACGCTTTTATCCTCCGTAATTATTTTCGAAATCTTTTATCCTGGTGAATTTTCTCTATATAGTCACCAAAATCCTTTCAGGATCCTAGTATGGAAGGAGTTAATTCGGTGCTTGGTTTGATCCAATGAGCTAATCACTGATTCAATAGAATCCACCCGATTCAATCCTCCCACCCCTCCTGAGTATTTTAAAGTTTTACGCGTTAGCTAAACTCATCTGGGCGCAAGTGAATATTTCATGCTTATCAATGAGATTACCTGTGGGATCGATCGAACTTGTAAGTATTAAATGAGCTCAACAGAGGAAGGATTCGATACATGTCTTGACTATTGATAATGATATGGAATTATTGCAGCAAGTGGCTCGTGTCTGGTAATAGTGTTCATTTTCGTTTTCCTTCATTGGGATTTCGCAAATTTTGATAACTTTGCTGCGAATATCAAATTTCTGCTCGCAGAATTTCACGCCCATGAATCATCTCTGAAAGAAATGACCGATTGTGATCCAGATATATCGCATCTCAAAGACAGAACGCATATACAAATTTTATGATTCACTCTATTTTTCCAAAATAACACATGGTCGAACGGGTTTGTTTGCTTATGCACTGGCAATGAGTCAGTTCCAAGTCAGCAAATTCAAAGGTATCCTAGCCCATTTTCTAGTCCTCGATATAAGCATTGAAATGAGATAAGGTACGTTGGAAGATGCTGATATGGACAGAAGCTATAAGCAAACTACGCTTAGGTTAGCGATTTTTTATACTCTCAACGTATTTATTTTTTTCGGAGTGACATAGTCCATTATCTCATAACATATAGCATGCCAAGAAATTGAATAAAGGTTCAAAACCTCGGAGGTTCAGAACGAATATCGACGATGTCACCTTCTCAGTCAGTTGATGTACACCAATGGGATAGCTTATGATGTCTCGAAGAGATGAATTCTCTCGTGAACTTTGCCACAATCGTCCGAGGAGTCAAGTCAATTATGAGTTGTTGAATCAGAATTCCCGATAAAATAAGTTCAACCCATTTCTTCCTACTTCGCCACTTTTGAGATCATACCAATCCATTTGAGAGATGACCCCGCCGTGAATCTAGAACTAACAATGAGATCAAATACAAACTCGCGATTGCAATGATAAATTGATAGTTAGAACCCTGTAGAAGTGCAAATTGATACCGGCTAAATCAACAAATTTTCGAAAACCATTGAACAAAGCTCTTCCAAAAGTTACGAACTGTTCAAAATTCAAGAGCAAACTAAATTTAATAGAGAGATGGACGTTTATGTGCACTTATCGAATTGTAGAGTTCTTGCAACAAGTACGGCATTATCGACTCATATTCCATCCAACTGCCCAGCGAAGGACTCTCAACAATTTTCTTACTACTTCCTTCGGTCGAGTTTCCTCCCTCCGTGGAAGCAAGTATACCAAATCAAACTTTCCGAAAATCAGAGAGGACCCTCGGGCATATTTACGAGCTCTGAGAGGTTTGGACCGCTGCAAGCAAAAGACGTTTGACCGGAAACTCGCGCGAGGTCACTACTCATCGGGCTCAATTACACCCAACGGCAATACCATTGACAAACATTTTCGAAAACTCTCTCCGCTTCTAATTTCAAAAGCCTCGTTCCAAGTTGGCTTCATCAAATCGCCCACTGCAGGACGAAAAACGTTGATGAGATGCTGATTTAGCTCGAGATAATTGAAAAAGATTGGAGTGCGGAGGAGGGAGTATATTCTTTGGGTGCACCGCGCGGTTGCGGAGCGCCCGCAGTTATTTAGCTTTACACAGGGGAGGGAAAGAGAGAGAGGCTCCAAATTACGAGCTCGATAAACCTCTTGAGCGCTCGCGAACCTGTGGCTCCCATAGGCGATAATGATGAAACCGACCTGCCAACGCGCTCGCGCCCGCACATTTTCACGGAAATTTCTCCTGTACACAATTTATATAGCGCGGTGAAATATTCCAGCAATTTCTGCGCCAAAGTAAACTCTCCCGTATTCTCTGCATCATTGCGTAATTTGAGGTGGAAACTCTCATTTGCAGCATCTCGTTGGATGAATAAGTAGGAGAAGCCTCACTTCAGGATACATTTACTGCAATCACTCGAGGGGGTTGCAGTAAGTTGCAGGAAAATGATACTTTGAGCAAAATTTTAATTCGAGTCAGCAAGTTCTTTTAATTTTGTACTTCAATTTTTTTCAAGAGAAATACGCTGTTGAAAAAAATTAGCAGTGAGATTTATCAAAGCGATTGCAAGAGGCGAATTTTGGGAACTCCCGAGTCCCGAGTGAAAAAAATTTCTTAGGATCCCATGGGTTCATATGAAGACACATGGAACTTCATCAGTATCTTGTTCCCGTGTGATACCATGGGTCTTATATTAGCCCATAAAATCACATAAAATTTGATAAATCCGCACGGAATTCCACAACCTTAACCCGACGAGTACCGTAGAATCTTGTGGGGCCCTATGAGATGCCATAAGACGGATCCCATACCATGGTACATGTCTCAGCGAGCTCTCATGAGATCCAAAGAACTTCTTTTTCAGCGAAACATTTAGAAAATTCTCATATCATCCCATAAGGATCTCATGGGGTGGGATGGGTTACTACGAGGTGCAGAAAATTTAATAAAGAGAGATGACATAGGATCCCGTACAGTTCTGTAAAATCCTATGGAACAGGATTGGGTGTCGAG
>JAPYYZ010002062.1:0-13838 GCA_030522705.1 Eretmocerus eremicus | reverse complement strand
GGAAATTTTGATTGATCCCGATAGACACAAAACAATTGCGATTGAACTCCATTCATACTGATACAACTCCGCAAGATCGATGATAACAGTGACAATCCAATCCAATTTAAAACAATAATCAATGTTCAAATTCCTTCTCAATACGATTGAGAACATTCAATCCCATTGGATACAATTGATATCTTAGCTGGAAGAAATTCTGATTAATTCCTGTTCGAAAATTCTCCATAGACCGTTTCAATCCCGTTCACATCGAATGGGACTAAACGGGATTCAACTTTCTATTATCCTGTAAGGAAGGAACTTCGTGAGAATATTCAACTTTCGTGAATATCAGTATGTATGGATCATATGAGATGGTCTGCAAATGATCATGAGATATGTTCATCTTGGGCACAAAATAATCAGTTTCAATTGTTTCCAGAGTCTTGGTAAGTAGACGATTTCGGATCAAATTGGCGCCCTGATTATGGATCTGCGATTGTTTTGATTTCCTATCGTCATGAAAGAATCCGGAAATAGATATTCAGGCTCTGAGATCTAGTCTGATTACTGAACGGCTTCCATATATCAGCATGAGATGT
The DNA here is from genome assembly GCA_030522705.1 of Eretmocerus eremicus. Lineage (NCBI taxonomy): Eukaryota > Metazoa > Arthropoda > Insecta > Hymenoptera > Aphelinidae > Eretmocerus > Eretmocerus eremicus. The sequence continues at coordinate 13,254 of JAPYYZ010002062.1, read as the reverse complement.
AAGGAACATAATCTCTGAATTTGTTGGATTGATAACAATTCTCTACTTATTGGAAAAGAAATCATATGAACCACGGGCAGGATTAGAATGGTTGTTGAAAGGAATGTAGACAAATTATCGAATCGATGAGGCAAATCTGTATGTAAACATTGGGCAGGCAGGCTGCATGCCTGATGTGGGATCATTCGGGATCAGCTTGTTCCTGTAGCAGACTGAAGTCCGATTTCAGATACCGGGTATAGCAAGAACTATTCTTCAATTATTGGAAGAGCGAACCAAAAATAGCGCAACATTCAGAATCAAGTTTGCTCTCAGCTGAAAAATAACTCCAATCGGGGTGGAACAAGGGAATACATCAGAAATCCTCCTCTCTATAATCTGATTTGAGTGATCTGGAATCATAATGAGAGTGAGTCCTCTTCACATTTTATACTTGTAGATCCCCTAGATATCTCAAGAAGCTGTAACGGCAACCATTTTTAGTAGCTAAGCATTCTTGAGTGAAACAGCAGGTATTTAAGCTTTGAGACACTCAAATCATAATAACCAAGTGGATTTGGGTGAACGGAAATTCATTCAAATTCTTCATATAATTGGAAGAACATGCATTCTGATAGCGATATTCCGCCCGAAAGCAAAGAAATAGAGCTCAAGAAGATGCGTCTTTTTCATCAGGAATGGAATGCGATCAAACCAATATTCTTTGAGTTACGATCAGAATCAATTTTCTAGAATCGAAGAGTTCCCAAAATCATCCCAATTTCATCCAAGTTATGCAAAGTACGAGTTATTCAAATGAGCAATTTCCCCAAGACCACACTCAATTACCAACCCTCAATCCTCATCAAACTTGAGTTACCAATTCCTACAGTCAAAGAATTTAATTTTGATCCCCACTCACCACAAAAAACTTCCAGAATAGATGTGCACGCTCTGGTGATTTCACTCGCCTAGGGACTTCAGGTGATATTTTAGCCTCTCAACAATCTCCCAATTGGATATGGACGATAATTTCCAGTAAGACATGTGTATTTGCATCTACACTTGAGCCAATTCACGTTCGTGCAGAGCTGCGAGATGCTCAGTGAGTATTGCAATCTCGCAGGCTCCTCCCCCAGGAAAATACCCAGAAAGGCCTGTTTCGGTATACCTGAAGCACAGCCCACTGCTCATTCCAGGTCTCTCATATCTTTTAGAAAGCTTCTGTTATTGGTTCGGGACCCTTGAGGGAGTAGCTCATCCAATTTTGGTCTTTTGATTGAGTCACGTAGAAATTTACTCGAGCAAAGTCATTTCATCAATTTTTTACACGTATTACGAGCTGAATTTGATATTACAGACTTCGGACTTCCGTGTCTCAAGAGTTTCCTGCGCATCTGGCGCCTTCCCCAATTATGGGAAATTGTTGCTAAAACATCTATCATCAAAATTTCACAGTGATTGGAATCGTTTCCGACCATTTTCTCGTCCGTTTTGATTGGAGAATGATGGAGAAAACGTCAAGAAACGAGAAAAAATGACATAACCCCCAATTTTGACCCATAAAACTCAGCGTGATCATGGAGTTGCAGTGACATCCTGTAGAACGAGGAAAAACGAAGAGAATCCTGTTTGGATCATCTTAATCGAGTCAGAATTCGCGTGACGACGAATTTGAATCGTAAGCCTTGCTGTGCATCCGCCTTCTCTCCCGCAATTCTCTCCCCCTCCTCGAGTAAGATTGGGGTATACTCGCATGATGAGTACGTGTAATGCCAATTTGTCCAGAACTCTCCATTCCAAGGTTAGGATTCATGTCCAATGGACCACGATGGATGGTTATGGCAGAATTCTCATCTTGCTCCAAAATTCCTCATCGATTGGGGGCTACAGAATGGATTCTTAGGTTCGGTCCAGACTACCATCGAACCATTGTGATCGCACTCAACTCCATCTAGAGGATTCGTGAACGGATTTCAGTTGGTTCTCCTAAATGACGATCCCTTTGTCTTTTGAGGAACCGAAGACTCCGAGGAATCTTCCATGGTAGAAGTGTCGTGTGAGTATGCATGTAGATATTACTGCATGCGGCCATGCATGTCGGCTTGTATACAAATCATCGATAATCGTGCATGATTAGTTGCATAGCCGTATGTATGTATGCGCGCATGAATCCTGTGGATCGTATTTCGTTGGGCAATGGACTCCATGCATATATTCCTGCGATCGATCGAGCACGCATATTTTTACGAAAATAGGTTGATATCATCCGAAAAATTCTAATGGCAGTTGCAGCTCCAGCGATATATCATCGCCAGTATTTAATAATACTGAGAGAAGTCTCGTGTCGAGTTACATGTGCTCGTGTAGAGTCACACGCGCGCTTCTGATCTCACTCATACTGCCCAGGAGTATAGAACTCTATTCTTCCGGAGTGTCGAACGGGTCTCTCATTTGATTTTACACTGCCGGGAATAGTTGAATTATGCTCAAAAATGAATATATCGCTAAAAGTGTAGAGCTACACTCCTGGGGAGTGGTCCGTTTTGAACTCCTTACCGGAAATGCAAAATCCTCAGCTGCGTGAGATCACACTGCACATGCGATCTCACGGCGCGGATAGTACCATACTCTTGGAAAGTGTGAAATTCAGCCACGAATGTGAAAATACATCCTTCCAATAGACTGCCGGGAGACCTCACCTCCCAATGGACTGCGTGGAGCCGACCGGTGGGCGCTGCTGCGTACCAGTGATAACAGCCAGATCATCATGTTGAATATTACGGTTTTTACCATGTAATAACGACTTCGTAACGACTCGACGACGCTGCAGGATCATTTCTCATGATAAGAATGGGACGAAAAAATTCCTTGGCACCCTTGAAACCTGTACAACGATTATCCTCGTATCCAATCAACATCGTGAGAGTTGACGAATTTCCGGCTGAGAGATCTTGTCTGATATTTGAGATCACGGCATGGTTCTTGAGGTACTATCGGACGGTATATTTCCATAAAAAATTTGATGCCGAATCAAATATTTTGGTGCATTTTTCGCTGACATGTACGTAGAAGAAGACATGATGCGATTTCCCCCAATAAAAGACTCTCTTCATTCAGAAACGATGAGCTGACAAGGGGAGTCTGTTACTTTTGGATCACGGATTCGGCTAAAACTTCGAATATCGTCTCGTTTCAGTACCAAGAGAGGATATTATTAAGCGTGAGCTGCCAATGCTCAAGCGTTCCGGAACTGAGGGCCGTGACATTAGCCCCACTGTATATTTTATATGCGGAGAATGGTATGTGTTGACATACTCATAATGTTGATGTAAAAGACAGTCACTCGAAAACGCTTGTGGATTGGCAACTGCGGCTCGTTAGATATCATCTTTTGATGCTAGGAAGGGACTATTTCAGAATCTTCAGCCAGATCTGTGGTACAAATGTGACAGCCTCCCTTCGCGAGCTGACTTCAGACTCAAAAGGAACGACGCTATCATTCTGAAGGCACTCCCACGCTGTGGACCGCTGTTCCTCCCGAATCTGATGCTAGATGGAAAAGAGCATCTCATCAGTCGAATATGTGAGGATCATCCTCCCACACACATTTCATTTTCCAATAAACCATGGGGTTCGATTCGGTATCACAATTTCACACGGAGATGACTCTGCAATGTCTTCGTTAGAGCTCTGCTGTAGTCTCGATCATTAGACAAGTGTTTAGAGCCAGGGAACCAGGGTATCTAACATTGCTCATTGAACGGAAGAATGATCATCGTACAGGCACGGTTGAATTTTGTTTAAGAAATTCCAAAATGAAACATTGAAAAAGAACAGAGAATTAGTTGCCAATCACGCATGTGGCAAAGTTGCAAGAACGTCGTACCTACCGAATGCAGCGAACGGCACCTAGAACCTTCTGTTTACGAAAGCAGAAGATTACCTATAGCGACGCCAGTGTGACATAAATTTAATAATAATATGCCGGACCAATTTGCGACATAAAATTAACAAAAAAATATGCCGCACCGTAGCAAATAAACGAGTGAAAACGGGTGATGCAAGCCAAAACAGCGTTATTGAACTCATATGAGTGGAATCTTGTGTTTACTCACAATCAATGAATTCAATAAAAGGCGTGAATTTAAATCTGAACGACGAATCAAAAATTCAGAGCTGAGAATTGAATGAGGGTTAGGCTATAATAGAGTGCAAGCACAATGAATTATCAACAGCCAGATACACCCGAAATGAATGACTGATAACCACAGATTCGAATGATTGGCTATAAACTCAAGAGAACTGATTCGACGACTGGCGCGATGACTCTAGGAGCGGTGTCGAAGCTTTGTATTCTTCCGACTGTTACGTCCCTGCGTCCCTTGGAGACGGTCCTGGATTGCCACTAAACAGAACAGTGTACGGCGTCACGAACTGGTTCGCGACTTACGTCCCGAACAGACGGCCGAGATTGTAAAGGTTGGAAATGCTTGGCGTCCGGGCTTCCGGACGGACGTCCCTCGTGGACGGCCAGAACAGCACTAGGAGGTATTGGAGGTATGGAGAACTCCCTCTTGGGATCTTACTTTTATTTGCGTCCGGGTCCCTGTGGACTCCTTGACAGCTACAGCGAGGACTGATTTACAGAGAGAGTGGCCCACTTATAGGAGGCTGGGCGGAGATGACGAGATGGTGGAGGCTGCTGCTGCTGCGCTCGAGATGAAAGATGACGAGATGCTGCTGCTGCTGTGCGACGATGTGGAACGGCTTGGCGGGCCTTGGAGAAGGGACGGCTGAGATGGTGGGGAGGGGGGGACGATGCAGCTCGGAGCTCTCGGCTATACAGTGCTCGTTGCTTCACAAGGGCATCGCGTTTGTGTGTGTGTGAGACCGCGTCGCTTGCCCTCGGAGATGAGGCACGGCGTGATGCTACGCGAGGTCCGGGGCTTCCGCGACCCTTGCACCGCTGCTCTTAAAACATTACCACTCTCACACCCGCAATTCGCGATTGATTGATGCGAATGGTCACAATGGTGGAAATACTGACGAGGGTTCCGGGTTCGTTGTGCGCTCTCTCGAATGCGAGGTAGAACTGCCGCGTGACGCGTCGTGAAAGCTAGGCAGCGACGCCTTCGAAACTTTCTCTTTTCGCTTCTCCCTTCGCTAGCGCGCGAGAATTTGAAATACTGGAGGACGGATGTCACATACCCCCACCCTTAGGAGGTTGCTAGTTCCGAGAACTTGCCACCTCAACCGTCATTGCGCTGGTCTTCGTAGCTGAAATCGATGTCTGCCACCTGCTTGGTTTTTCATCATATCCTAGATCTGATGTTACAAATTGAATTGTGAATTTCCCGAAAATTAAAAGGTTACATAGATAGATCTGATCCAAGAGCATATGTTACGGGAAAATTGAGCTATTCTACAGATAATGAAAGGTAGAATCCATCCCATAGGTTTCCAAATGGCACTTGGTCTATATATTACAGGAGAAAGATCAAGATTCATTGTATGGTTTTCAAAAATTGAAACTTATCCGACAGATTACATAATGGGTCTTGAAGATTGCCAGAATGGGACTTGTTCTATTGAATGAGTCTTATCCTAAAAATTACAAAATTGGGACTCATCCTAGTGCATGGATCTTATCCCGAAGTTAGTTAACTTTCGGTTCGTCCGGATTGATATGAGATATTCTAAGGTGGTTGGCGTGTACTATTTTGCCTATTCTGTCGGTTTGGATTCTAACATTGTACTTGCTCAAAACTTCGAGGATTCTGTGCGGGCCAGAATACTGGTCCCCAAATTTACCAGACTTAGGGCCCTTTGACAAAAATACATAGTCGCCTACTCTAAAATTTTGCTCGTTTATTTTCTTATCATAATATTTTTTTGACTCGTGTTTTGATGCTACTAAGTTGTCGTATGCCAACCTCTGAATACCGTTTAGCCTAACAAATAATCCCTTTATGTATCCCTGGTAGGTCGGGGCTAATTCTATTCCTCTCAGAGCGCTCGAAGAGGGTAATCTTGCTAGTCATCCGAATACCACCTCATGAGGAGTATGCTTAGTGCTTTCTTAAACGCACGTGTTGTGATTGAAACACGCGATCTCAATCCATCGGTCCCACTTGTTGTCTTTATCGGTATACTGTTTGAGGAACTCTCCCAGGGCGTGGTGCGACCTCTCTAAGGATCCGTTACTAGATGGGTGGAATGCACTTGTCCTTATCTGCCTCATCCAAAATCTGCGCGCCACCTGACGCAGCAGGTTGCTCAAGAAATTTCGTCCTTGGTCGGTTAGAATCTTACGTGGTGCTCCGAATACACAAATGAACTTCTTCACGAACGCATCAGCAATAGTCGCTGCCTGGGCATCAGGCAACGCGACAGCTATGCAGAATTTGGAAAACTAGTCTTGTATAGTCAGGATAAATTGGTCCCCGGATGAGGTTTTGTCCAAAGGTCCAACTATATCTAGGGCCAACTCATCAAAAACCGTGCCTGGGGTGTCTGTGATCATCATCGGTTGTCGGGTTTCCAATCGCACTAGTTTTTTCGATTGGCACTGCAAGCACTGTTGTATTCTACGTTGAATATCGGCCTTCATGTTCTCGTAGAAGTGGGAATGGCGTAGTTTTCTGAGTACTTTTGCCAAGCCTCTGTGGCCACCGAGGGGACTCATATGGTGCTCATAAAACAGATTTCTCTTCCATTTTTGGGTACATATTGCAGAGTCCCCTCACAGATAATGAATTCGATGTCGACGCGTTGGAAAACTGCGCTAATTAATCTTAGAATGTCATCCCAAGGGACTCCTTCGATGCTAGTGCTCTTGGCTAGACTGACCTCCTTAATTTCCTTATTGATCATGATTCCTCTCGCTTTCAGTAAGGTTTTATACATACTATTACTGATAATGGATGGAGATTCCACCTTTCCTCTCTTGATACATAAGCCTATGAGGAATTTACCGTTGCTCCTTTTTTTCACAACGATGTACCTGTAGTTGCACGTTTCCTTCGAGGAAATTTCATTATACCCAATGAGCTTTTCGGCTCCCGTATCACATGCTCGGCCTTGAGTTGATACGAAATAGAGGATATTATCATGTCTGAACGGCAGTAGCTCTTTGGTTCCCACGAATCCATTCCTATCGTTGTGATGCATGCCGGGTATCGGGATGTTGTTGAAGCCGCTGATGCTTCGGTTACCATTCTCTGTCGAGTCTGAACATGATTCTTTTGCCGACTCCGTATTAGATTCATTTTCGGATTCCGATAGCTTGCGGCGACTGTGAACCTGCGCTGGCGGTCGAGCTTGATTGGGATCAGTTTCGTCCAGCGGGTCGGCTTTCCTATCACCTTCACTCTGAGTTTGTTTATCTGGTAGTTGACCTAACAATGGTACAGTTGCCTGCTTCTGCATCCTCGTTACAACATTTATTGGCATTTCTTCTACAGGGTTGCGTGACAAGGCATCCGCGTTCGCGTTCAGTCTTCCGGGTTTGTAAATTATTTCATAATCATATTCGGAGAGCTTGAATCTCCACTTTTGAACGCGTGTATCCAAGTCTGCAGTCTTGAACCAGACCAATGGTTGATGATCCGTCAGTATTGTAAACTTTTGGCCGAATACGTAGGGCCGAAATGTGTCTACAGAGTGAATCACTGCCAGAGCTTCCAACTCATATGTAGGAAAGCGGGTTTTGCTTCCGCGCAACACTCGCGACGTGTAAGCGATAGGTCGGTCTTCGCCGATTTTTCCTTGCGACAGAATTCCCGCTACCACTTGGGAGCTTGCGTCAGTCGTGATTAAGAAAACCTGGGAGGAATCAGCCGTCTGAAGAACAGGAGCTGTACACAGCGCAATTTTCAACCTGCAGAAGGAGGTTTCAACCTCGTCTAACCATCCAAAAGGTTCGTCAGCTTGTAGAAGCGTTGTCAGTGGCTTGGCTATCTTAGCAAAGTCCCGAATGAATCTCCTATAGTATCCAGCCAGTCCTAGGATCTGGCGGACGTTTTTCACGTTTTTGGGGCGAGGGAACTCTTTGACTGCCTCGATCTTTTTCGGGTCTGGATTCAAACCGCTTTCGTTCATCACATGTCCCAAGTAAGTTACTTTTCTTTCCAGCATTTCACATTTCTTCGGCTCTAAAACCCAGTTGGCGTCTCTCAATAGTTCCATTCTTTTGCAAAACAATCTCTCATGTTCATCCAGCGTATCGGAGTGTATGATCGATTCGTGTCGGCTTTGAGAATGCTTCCCCTCAAAAGAGTCCGATGGCAACAAACCAGATTACAAATGAAGATAGACGAGATAGAGAAGACTCCCCAAACAGAGGAGACCGCTTGAGGCAGATAAGATCCCAGGAAGATCGTTCAGAGAGGCCGTCGCACAGTGGGCCCAAATCGAAAAAGAGGGGCAAAATCTACCTTCACTCGGAAAAAGGGTCAAAGTGACACTTACTATAGGTCCAACTGAAGGTAATCACATGTAGTATCCAAATCTTTTCCCCTCGAGTCGTCACTTTGACATGCGCGCCGGCCAGAAAACCAAGAATGACGAAATTTTTCGCGGAATTTCAGAAAAGCTCTGATAACTTGTCTGGATTGCAGAATTTGTACATGTATTTGCCTGACAAACTTCCAGGATTTTCCACGGAAAATCTAATGGTGATCCTGAATTTGACCTCGAAACGAATTTTCAAGGTCATTCAAAGGTGATCCCCGTTTTCTGCCGAAAATTTTTGACTCTATATATTTTACCTCGGCATTTGGAAGAAAGGGAAATTTTACGTTGAAATACATTTTTTTGGGAAATTTTTACCGAGACCTCCAGAGGTCACGTAAAGGTTAGATGGAGCGGAGGTCGCAAAATAAGTGAAACTCTCTCGTAACTCGACTGGATCGCTATATTTATATATGCAATTGAATAGCAAGATTTAAGGATTTTTCATGGGGGATCTTGTAGTGACCTCCACGTCGACCTTGAACCTAATTTTTGCGGTCATTAGTGGATCATCTTACGCTGGTGGAAGACATTTGCAGAATGCTCTCTTATTATATTCTCGATCCCTGTATGCATATCTAACTGGCTAACTGATTGTAATGCATTACTTCATAACATGAATACTGAATCTCCATAACGTATCAAAATGCTTTCTGGTGTATTGTTATGCACCAAAGAACACTAACACGCATGATTTGATGAGTCTCCACGGAAACCTACAGAAATTGCAGAGAAATAAGTATTGATACATTCGATCCAATTCAGCATTGCGTATGGGGTAGTGTTCCTGGAGTGAAAGTAGAGATTCGGTTTGTGAACTATGCTCCTTCGTTCACATGACCAAGAATCGAGTCATCACAATGATTACGACGATTCATGAGAATAACGTGATAACTTCCTAATCTACCCTCTGGCAACGTTAGTGGGGTTCACAGCTGTAATGTTACACTTAGATATAAAATGACATGGTGACGGTCAATCACAGCTGTAAGCCCTGTTAACTTCACTACAGGGTTGCCGAAGCCTGATAATATTAACGATGAATATGAAAGATTGAATAACTAATCTTGATGACAAACTGCAGCGAACTATCATACGGATCATTGAAGGTATTCCCACAAGCAGAATATGCTCAAATCAATCGAAAGTTCTTGCACGGCAGAAGACTTCATCGCTGTGTTCCTGAAATATGTGAGGATCAGTTCTTGCCATCCTTATATGGAGGAAGAAACTCACCCTATCACATTCCAAACGAATCTCTTACTCTGCAGTCTTTTTTGTGGGCAGTAATTGTTCAAGTATAGGAGATTTTGCTTTGTCACATATTGTTGATTCTAATTGAGGGCATGTCGGAGCAAATATTTCGGTAAGCGGCTCATGCACATACAAACTCAATTTCGACGGTGTGTTGCAAAAACTGCGGGGTTTCATTTGACGAAATACCTAGACAGCCTCAGCGTTTACAGGTCAAGAAACAAGATGCGCTATCTCTGACCCCGATCAGGAGCGAACCAACAAGGGGAGACCAACACCTCCAGGTGACCTATTGTTACCAAACTTCTCTTACAGACTCGTACCACCGAAGATATGAAGGATCTAGAGTATCCCCATCTAATGGGCATCCTGTCCGGGGGTACAGGCAAAAACTTCAGCGATTCTCATATAGGCCAATCTTGAAAAGTTGTTTATATAGATATTGGTATACTGTCAATACCAGAGTCATTGCTTGTATCTCCGGACAGGATGCCTGTTGGACGGAGATACTCTAGATTCTTCATACCTTAGGTGGTACAAGGCTGTACTAAAGGTTTCGTAAACATAGGGCACCTGGAGGTGTTGGTCTCCCATTGTTGGTTCGCTTCTGATCGAGGTGTAAACGCTGAGGCTGTCTCGATATTTTGTCAGATGAAATCCCTCAGTTCTTGGAGAACACCGTCAAAATTGTGTTTGTATGTGCATTAGCCGCTTACCGAAATATTTGCTCTGACATGCCCTCCATTAGAATCAACAATATGTGACAAAGCAAAATCTCCCATACTTGAACAAATACTGCCCACGAAAAAGACTGTACAGTAAGAGATTCGTTTGAAATATGATAGGATGAGTTTCTTCCTCCATATAAGGATGGCAAGGACTGATTCTCACATATTTCAGGAACACAGCGATGAAGTCTTCTGCCGTGCAAGAACTTTCAATTGATTTGAGCATATTTCGCTTGTGGGAATACCTTCGATGACCCCTATAATGGTTTGCTGCAGTTTGTCATCAAGATTAGTTATTCCATCTTCCAAATTCATCGTTAATATGATCAGGCTTCGGCAACCCTGTGATAAAGTTGACAGGGCTTACAGCTGTAAATTACAGTCACCATGTCATTCTATATCTAAGTGTAACATTACAGCTGTGAACCCCATTAACTTTGCCAGAGGGTAGATTAGGAAGTTATCACGTTATTCTAATGAATCGTCGTAATCATTGCGATAACTCAATTCTTGGTCATGTGAACAAAGGAGCATGGTTTTGCACACCGATTCTCTACTTTTACTCACGGAACACTACTCCATACGCAATGCTGAATTGGATCGAATATATCAATACTTATTTTCCTACAATTCCTGTAGCTTCCCGTGAAGACTTATGAAATTATGCTCGTCAGTGTTCTTTAATGCATAACAATACACCAGGAAGCATTTTTATACGTAATAGAGATCTAGTTCTTATGTTAAGGCTATGTCGGATTCCGATAGGTAGATTCCTGAAATTTGTCGGTAATTTCATAGCTCCATAACCACTCAAAAATTACTGCAAGGACATCTCTGGAATTTTGGGAGGTTGAAGTTCACGTGCCAAAGAATCGGCTGAATAGTCGAATTCATATTTGTGAGGTGAACTCGGGATCTATATCACATCATAAAGTTACGACCACCGAGGTCGGCCAATATGATCCATTCTAATAGTTCAGTGAGGGATCTCGACTCACGGGAGGACATTCAGACGATTTTTGGGAGTATTCCGGTCGATCTCTACTTATCAGAATTTGTCTCCGACAAAAACTGGCGTTGCTGTTATGGAATTCGTAAACAATGTTTTGGTCGCTTTCGGACGCCATGTTTGCGATCTGTTTTGGTTTAAATTACATGAAGTGAATTAATCGTTCATACGAGCTCACCTACCGCGCTCAGGCGGCGGCCACCACAGTTTGAATCAATTTTTCCAAACTATGGACCTCCGTGGTGCCACTTTCATCTATGGCCTCTACCCCGGAGGATTTTTTGAAAAGGGATACAGATGAGGAAAACTGACTCCCCTGACCGAGATTTGAACTCGGATCTCCGAATAACTAGTCCGACGCCCTGCCAATTGGGCCATCGGGGAGATACACAAGCTCTCTCAATCAAGGAGGCATCCTCTCTCATGCGTATCGATTTTCTTTTTCGTGGTTAATTTCGAAACCATGACCAATGTAAATTTATATTAACTGTTGTTGGCTCACCCCGTCGATATTGCAGATATCCTATGTTAGCAACAGGCCTGTTGCTGGATCTCCAGCACTGTTTACATGATCATTGTACTGTATTCACTTGTAAGAATAGAGTTTTCAGTTCATAATTCAAATAGTGGACCGAGACCTGCATTTTGTGCAAATACACGGTTCACTGTTCCCGAAAATAGTGCTGTTGCTAACATAGAACAACTGCGATACCGACGGGGTGAATCAACAACGAATCGCAAATATGGCGGCCGAAAGCGACCAAAACATTCCTTACAAGTTCCATAACGACAACGCCAGTTTTTGTCGGAAGCGAATTCCAATGAGTAGAGATTGACCGGAAAACTTCCAAGAATCGTCTGAATGTTCTCCCGTGAGTCAAGATCACCCACGAAACTATTAGAATGGATCTCATTGGCCGACCTCGGTGGCCGTGATCTTTGGATGTAATATGAAATACCGGTTGTACCTCACAAACGTGAATTCGACTATTCAGCCGATTCTTTGGCAAGTGAACTTGAATCTCCCAGAATTTCAGAGCTGTCCTTACAGTAATCTTTGAGTGGTTACGGAACTACGGAATCAGAGGAAAATTACAGAAATCTGTCTGTCGATATCCAACATAGCCTTAAGGAGTAATGTATGAAAATACTTCACCACAAAACGTGTTATATTCGAATGCCCGATGATGCATTATAATACATTACTCTCAGTCAGTCAGTTAGCTATACATCCAGGGATCGAGAATATAATGGGAGAGCATTCTGCGAATGTCTCCTATCAGCGTAAGACGATCCCCTAATGACCGTCAAAATTAGGTTCAAGGTCAATTTGGAGGTCACTACAAGATTCCTCATGAAAAATCCTGAAATCTTGCTATTCAATTGCATATACAAATATTGCGTTCCAGTCGAGTTACGAGGGGGTTCTACTCACTTTTTGACCTCCACTCCATCCGATATTCACCTGACCTCTGGGAGACCTTGAGGAAGAATGTGAAACAATGTATTTCGACGTCAAATTTCCCGGTCTTTTGAATGCTGAGGGCAAGAATATGGGATCTCGTCAAAAAACGAGAATGACCTTCAAATGACCTTGGAAAGGGTATAGCCGGGTATGATGGTGAAAATTGCCCACGAGCCGATCTGGATAAAAAAAATACCATTCGATACGGTATGCTGAGGGGATGTTTTCCAACAATTTTCAGCCCTCAAGGTGAAAGGGGGTTGAAACTACCCCGAATAACGACTTTTTCCTTGAAAAAATCATAA
>JAPYYZ010002061.1:0-16288 GCA_030522705.1 Eretmocerus eremicus | reverse complement strand
TCGGAGTACTCTGATCCCTCAGCATCGTCGCCAGAGCGGTCCTGGAAAAAGTATAGAATGGTGATCTACAACGGGTGCCAAGGCAACACCCTAAAAAGATTTCCATGCGAAGAAAAACTCAAGTGTGGATCCGAAATATACTTTTTCCTCATAACTCCAGTATCTATAGATACTAGTAATACTGAAAAACCTCAAGCACTCGTAAGGGTTACTAACCTCTGGTTCTCCGCTGTCCTCCCGACTCTTTTGTTTCTTCAAGATCTCCTCGAGTTTGTCGTATTCGTCTCGTAAACTCCATATTTCTCTTCTCAGCTGCTCATTTTCTCGTCGCAGTTTCTTGATATCATTTTGACCTGAAACACATACCAAAAAAATTAGGAGATATTGGGTAACTGCTAAAAGTATCATCTTCGGACATGGCTCAGTTCGGGAATGAATGTCCGAGGTAAGGAAGAATTTGTACTGGTTTTTGGTACTGTTTGTATCATGATCACACTCGCATCACCAGGCCTAGTTTGCTCAGGACTAGTTTCCCTTCTTCTTATCTGACTGAAAGGAACTGTAGAACAAAGTCCCCATAAAAATAAATACTTTTCTACCAAAATTTGAAAGTATTCCTCAAATTGGGCTTATGCACGGCAGGTACGCGACCTACTCAAGTTCGTCACGATTTACGTTATTTCGGGACTTCTGGGCCGACTCTGTCATTAGATATGCATGAAACCGATAAATTCCGATATGATTTCAATGTTGTATTGATACATTCGCTGAGGCGATTGATAGTCCAACCTGGTCGTGAATATCGCGAATGCTAGTTTCAAGATTCATTAGCATAGGTCTTTTTTTGTACTGTGATTGATATGTCGTACACGCCTATCACTCCAGGTTGAATCACTCAATCACCATCAGTTGATGAGCGATTCGCATGCAGTGCGACCATATGCTCTTTGCGAATAGTGCTACAAAACCGAGCCGATCGATCATCAATAGGGCCTCTCCACGTGGACTCTTCGTATCCACATTCGCTTTCAAGAGTCGCGCGTCGAGGCGCAGCCCTTGATAAATGGCCAAGTTGCACTCCAACAATTACTTAGAGCTCAGCGTAAAGCTCGACGCGTGCAGCGGCGGCTTGTGATTCACGACTCGCGAGTATACGTTTACTAAAGCATCGGAGCTGTTGCGCGCCATCTCCAGCCTAATCTCGCCATGGGTGGCCACCGTTTTCTCTCCCTACCTCCCTTCTCGTTTCTCTATTTTTCGCGCTTCTATTTCAACAATCCCGACTCTGCGGGGAGAGAGCTTTTTTTTAATCGCCCATACGTGTTTGGCGATTTGGATTTCGAGGTATCGTGTGATATGTATTCGTAACGCAATATTTTTGGCAAATTTACTGCAAAATGCTTGCCAGCGATATTCCCGGAAATATAGAGACTTGCAACGTTTTGGAATTCATGACATATGATGTCTTTCGACCTTAACTGATTCGTTGTTCCTCAGGGAAAAAATAATCTTATAAGCTTCGACTAAAATCTTTGTAAAAACTCTCTAAATTCTATCTCCACGGGAGTATTGCATCATAAATAATATGCAGCTCACTTTAATCTGACATTGATTTATCTATCATCTCAAAAAGGCGAATTGAACCATGCAATATGTTTGAATTGAACTTGCAATATGTTTGACCACGATCAAGCAACTTTTGAGAGTTTCACAAACGTTTGCGACCTTCGTATGCGTCTTGAATATTTGACTCAAACTACGATAAATATTGATCCTTTGAATCGAGTTCTCACTATCTGATGGTTTCTTTACCCACATGATCGTAACGTTGAGTGAACTATCAATTTGGATTATAGGTATTTTTCGGATCATAATGAAAATTCCAACACAAAATTCTACCTATAGTTCTAATTGAGGCGAGGCCGTAACGCCCTCTCCCCGCTCCCATAACCCAAATCCGTTCCAGGAATATCGCGACTTCTACTGAACCAAATCACACGAAATTTGATGTGCATCTACAAAATAATGATAAGAACGGGGCTACGGAGCCAAGTCGGGAATAAGTGATGTAATTCTGGCGTGCCGAGTGGATTTCGGCACCATGCTTCTGCACGATCGATCCGCGTGAGCAGACGACGTCTGGAGTATACATATCTATGCTTCGTAAGTTGCATTTTACGCAATCATTGTAACGTTTGGCTCCGTAGCCCCGTTCTTATCAACGTTCTGTAGTTGCACATCGAATTTCCTGTGATTTGGTTCAGTAGACGTGGAGATATTCACGGAACGGATTTTGAGTTAGGGGAGCGGGGGAGGGCATTACGGCCTTGCCTATCATACCATGAAATTTTCTCCACACAGTGAAACATCATATCTGTCCGAGTTAACAGAATTAACGTTATCTGTCAAAGATAGTGGATTTTTTATCATGTTTCGATCGAGAGGAGTACCAGAATTCATGCGAAGCGAAAGAACCAGGAATATCCAGACCAACGAGAAAACTCATTTACGAGATAATGATTATGCGGAGGAGGAAAATGAGAATCTGCAGAAAGAGCTTTTCTAAGCATATCATTACGGAGCTAGGATAACGATACAAAAAATCAGAAAAGAACGAGTAGGGCCAGCTGATCGGGCTGGTAGTTGCGCTTATCCAACGAAAAGGAGAAATAGAAAAGAAAAGGAAAGGCGTTCGTTCAATCGGCAAGCACGGTTGTGCGGGTCGCTCGTACGTAAAGTAGGGTTGGGGGTCGGTGCGCCGAAATTGCTCGCGTCGCTCTATCTGTTCCCCGCGGGGCGATTTGCACATTCAAAGAGAACGAGAGTGGTCCGGAGAAAAAGAGCGGAGGCCCGATTGGAGAGTAGCAGAGAGCTCGTTTCGGACACCCGTCACGACTCTCGCGCGATTTCGGATTTCCAACGAGCAAATTATCCACCGTCGTTTTCGCTTATGTCACCCTCAACCAGCCACCTATCCATTTGAACTGCTTTGGTATTATGGCTCACTGTCAGTCGGAATACTTATGTGAATCATGAGTTCCAGCTTTCAGAGATTATCAAAGGTGACATCTGGACCAAACCGTCACATAAATTGATGTGTATTGTCAATATGTTTTTTGGGACCATTGAGGTCATCTCGTTTGATTCTTGGGGATGGCTCGTGGTGAAATTATAGCTTTTGAACCTTTCGTGAAGACGATACAAAGACGTGAATTTTTTTATAGAAGATTGGTCAAGAAAAACCCGTCCGAGTCTCAAATCTACAATTCGTTCGTGGTACACCAGGAAATTCTATTCATGTAGGATTAGCATTAACGAATTGAAATTGTAGTATCTTCACAAAATCCGTCGTCAATTCCTTTCAAATCTTCCTGAAAATCGCACTGTCGAGCTCGGGTTGTCCCCCAAATTACGAAGAGATGCCACTGTTCAAAATACCACCAGCGATCTCCACCCAAAGAAACACTCCTGTCCTTATCCCTCAGAGTGCAATTAAAGTCGCTTAAATCACCATCGGCGACCCCACGCCATTCAAGCTCGGCCACCGGCAAAACCATCGCCGCCCGCAGCTGTTAGCGCGCAAAGACGTCCCTCAGACGCGCGGCCCGCAGGTCGATCGAGCTATTCGCGTCGACGCTCGCGCAGCAAAGTGGTTTTCCTCGGCCACGTGCGATCTGCTAGACGCGCGTCGCCTTCTGCGCGAGACAACAGACGGTGACGCGGGTCCGGGTCTACTTCGCTCTGGTGCCAGCTGCACCGTGATAACAATTACGCGAGGCCAGCGCCGCCCGTAATTAGTTCTCCTAGCCCGAGCTTTTTTCCTCTGGCTCCGCAGCCTTCGTATATTGCGTTGGAGGGGAGCTTTCCTCTTCCGAGAGCTGTTTTTTCTCGCGACTCGCGCGACGCTCGAGTCGATTTTGAAAGAGGTACGTAAACAGAGACGCGGTGAATTAATACGAGAGGAGAGTGTAGCAGCGAGGATGAATGTGGGAGGAGAAAAAAATTGGAAACTGTGAGTGCAATGGAGGAAGAGGAGAGGAATTATGTCGGGATGCCGAGTACATTTGCATTGAGTTAATTATCTATCCAGCTGCGCGAGTCCTCTGCCCGCACAAGCGTGTGGAAGAAAAAGATTGGATTGCCGTGGGGGGCGGAGAGCAGGCACTACGAGAAAATTCTCATTCGAGTGGTCTAACCGAGCGACGACAGTGGCATTTGCTTTTTCATAGGCGAGACAGTGTCTTGCTGAGCTTTCGAGAGCTTTCGCAAAATTATGTTGACTGCAGCTTGCGTTGAGTCTGTTGGTATGAGAATGCAGATGAAGCCATTCATGCGGAATGAAATGTACCTTCTATCGTAGCGACGATGTGCTTCGCTCGACAGAATCTGGTCTTTGCAAAGATATTGTTTTCGTGATTTTCTATTCTACTGTACAAATGTCCATGTGTGGCCGCTACAACTCGATTGTTATTCCTTTGAGGAAGAGTCATTGAAGAGTCGTAGGGTGACAAAATGAAAATCCGATGAGAGTGGGCAATGAATGTATGTACATCAGAATTAGATGTGGAAACAATTCCACATTCTGATCTTTCATTTCGCCAACGACCTCATTGAGTGTAGCAAGATAAAGACCAAATTTCTCTCTGGAGCTAATAACTTCGGAATAATATTTTTCCGCCTACAGTGCGGAAACACCAACATTCATCCACCCCCCGAGTAGAAAGATTTGCACTTTCCGCGTCCCGAGGCGAAATAAATAGTTTACAGCACTCTAGCCTAAAAATCGCAACTTTGGACATGATTTTTAGGTATTCGTGCTATAAGATATTGTGTGAAACCCCGTGCAGAGGGTTAATTTTGGTACGAAGGACTTACGACAAACAGTCGCTCGCACAAAATTACCCGTCCACGTGTGGTGTCATAAAATACTAATACGCACCTACTTCTTATAAGTGGGTAATACAATATTGACAGTCACAAGAGCTCGAGCAATACAAGCTGTGCGAAAAAGGCGAAATTTGTGAGTCAGCGATGCGTAAGTTACTCATGAGCTTGCAAGAGCGTCGCTTGAGAACTCCAACTGAGTCGCTGAGCATGAGCGTGCACAATTGTTCAACTTTTGCAATACCTATACAGTGCCTATAGCTATTCTGATCAAAGAAGACGCGAGAAATATTTCCCTTTATGTGCGGGCCGTGGACTCCGGTGTGAGCGCGCGAAGATTTCCGAGACCGATACAGACACCTTGAAAGTCAAAGGTAGAAATTGCGTCTCCCGCGGGGTTGGCTGAAGAGTTCGCAGCCCGAGAGTAACTAAATTCTTGCTCTCTCTCTCTCACCATCACTTTGATGTGCATCTCGATATTCCCGAACAGAGACGATGGCAGAGAGATATGCGACGCGCTGGAATTTTTGCGCTACGCAATAAACTTCTTGTCTCTATTGCAAGAGCGTTCGCATGGCATCGCTTTCAGATAGAGAGCCGAAGTAAGTGAGCGTCAAGGGGTAAATACTACGCAGAATGAGATTTCGAGACATTGGGAGGAATCCCCGCCTGGATTCTCAATCAACTGAGAATTGAGCATTGCCTGCCTTCGAATTCTATGCGCGAATAGGGACATTCATGTAGAAATGGTAAATGTTGATGGCTAAGTTGCTTGCGTCTCATTGTACCGCACCAGCCAAGTTCGTTGATTTACTAGCTCATGGCTCTTCACCCTCGCTCTAATCGAAATATGTTTCGAGTGAGGAAAATGTTGAAAAAGGTGAACAAATGTTTGCTTTCGATTCATCATCTTTCTCATAATCCAACAATCGGAATCAATGTTGGTACATACCAAGGGAATAACAATGAATTATTGGAAATCAATGAAGTCTACTACATGGAACAAAATAGTGGATGGGTTGACAGCAGTCGAACGTTCAATGCAAACTTAAATAAAAAGCGTTGCTCGAAGTTGGGTGAGAAAGGAGGAGGGCGCATACAGACTGTAATATAGAGAAGAAATAATCGTGTTTTAGTACAAAGTCATGCTATCGAATGACTTATAAAGATCTATAGTTCCAGAATTTTTGAAAATTAATTCTGGGAAGAATATTGCAGAATTTTATTGATGCCATCTATATATCTTCCCGTTACCAAACATCCATTGTATGGTTTTCCATCCAAGACCGCCTGCAGAGCATAGATGCTGAAAAATGCCATCTCTTCTATTTCATTTCCCGACAGTTTTGCGCGCAAAGATTCTAAAAATTCTTCGGTTAATCACTAAAAAAGTGATTTATTTCAAGTTTTAGAAAAGCACGAAACTCTTCCATCTGTGCGTGATCGAGGGCTAGTCTCAAAAGCTAGCCATTCGCATTTAGCAAGAACCACGAGAGTGAATTCAAGTACGGAAGGCATTTCTAGTTACTCAACTTCCTCACTGCAACCAATCGCGAAACCACAAAACAAACAGCGCACAAGCGAAGTGGCGTGTACGCGAACCGGGACATTGGCCACGCGAGCCATCAGCATCCGAGACGAGGAGAGGCAAAACAAAACAAAGTGCGACTGCGAGCCAAGGTCCACGATCGTGAATCGCTTCGGCCGATATAAAACCCGGGCCAAATAACGAGACACGACCAGCGCCTCCACCAACACGACGCCCACGGCGATCTCTCGCGCTCTTATTGTGTCTCTTCCAATCGATCTCGCCTCTCCCGAATTAGATCGACGCCTCTCGCCTTTCCGCCGGGCATCAGTCAATTTTATGGGCCATTCTCTCACTCCCCTTCGTTCATCTGAAATATGAGCGATCGAGGGGCGGGAGCGCGAAAAACCGAGCGTCGAGATTATTGTCTCGCGCGAGGGCGTGAGAGAAATGGCCCGCGACGAACGATGCAGTTATGGGGCGTGTACATATCTCCCGCGCAATTCTAATCTTGTTACACGCACCAGCTGATATTTGTAGTGTAACTAATGCTCTAGTCAAGAAGAGAAAGCGAGAGAGTGCGCGAGGGCAATTTTTAATTTACGTACGTCCGCGGCTGCGGCACCGAAGCGCTGCACTATATATTGTGCGTACGTAATGAGTGCCGAGTGATTTGTTGCGGCGCTGCGAGTGCAGCTGAAATTTTCAATCTGCTCGGTTTAATGGACACCGAGGCGTTTATGTATAGCGTATAGTGACGACAGATCGGAGCGATACATTCTGCTCTATTGTTGCGCCAATATTTAGCTGCAGCGTTATGAGCGTGCATTTACTCGGGCGTGTCATAACGGATGTTGATGCGATTCGCCCCGATAAAGTGAATTTCCTCATTTGTTTTTGGGGTGATCTGAATTTATTCGGGGTTTTTTCCATCCAAACAGTGCTCGCTGATCGCTCATTGTTGGGCGATCGCAAATACGCTAAGCGAGACGATTGAAGCGTGAATTAATTTGTACACGATCGACATGCACCGGGTCTGTCTAAATATCGCTCTCTAATCAAATACTTGATTGGAGAGTTGCTCGGTCAGAATAGGATCGGCCAACATGGTCCTCTAGTCAATTATCTCACTTTGACAAGAACAGCGTTATCCAGTCGTTGAATTATAGTATAGGCTTCATTAGTGACCAACCGGGATGAGCTATGAATGAATGCCATCGAAATTCACTCTAATTATTGATTTGAAACGAATAATCGAATAAATCGATAATTTTAGATACAACATGTGATTTCAAGGCGGATGTGATCTCTCCATTCTATCGCTTGATCTAGTCGCTGCACAATACTTGGGTAGCGAATGATCTCAGGGCTTTGAGCTTACTTTGGTGAATCAATGAATCACAGTTCAGATTACATACACAGTCAAGTTACCGACGCCACTCCAGGTCAATTTTGAGCTAAAATAGATCTCCTACAATCTACGAAAACTCGAGTTGTATAGATTTAAGGATTACGTACGGTAAAGATTCGAGATTGAATTGCAAAAATAATGAACAATTTAGGCTTGTCCTCGCCAGTGGGTTCGTCAAGTAAATTCATCAACAAAAAATTGTTTACAAATTCATTCTCTGAGTGAGCTCCTTTACCGGAAAATACACAATTACGAGCAATCTTCTCCTTCTTATTATTACACGTAAGTGCAGTGTGATTCTGCATCTTTTGAATCATCCCAATTTCCTCCAACTCGTCGGGATCGTAAAATTTTCGATCCTCTTATGGATAACTCGGAGGCGGCCAATATTCCATCCGCGTAAACAGAATCAGTGTCTGATTCCCACCTCCGTACAAATGCGGCATCAAAAAAGAAGCAGAGAGGCCCTCTCGACGAGGGAGTTTCGTCTCGCGTTGCGAATTTTCGATCGCCGGGCGCTCCGGCAGCTGCAATCCTCCTCCTTCGGCCGGTCGAGTTTTATGAGCCATCGCCGTGTAAATCCGACTCTAACAAGCTTGGGTGGCGCGACGGACCCGTGGCTTTTTGCCCCCCCGCGAATCTATAAAACTATATGGAGGGGCAAAAAGTCGCCTAAGTTATGGCCACCTGCGCCCGACACCGTTATTTTGGCTCTCCTGCACCCCGGACTCTTTCCGTGCGTGTGTGTTCGTACACGTTTTGCTGTTTTTACGCAAAGGCGTGCAGCTGAAGCGAGGCGCTTTTTCAACCGGGACCGGGACGTTCCGCTCTCTTCGCGATTTCTTCGTTTTTCTTGAAAGCTCCCGCTGGATACCTTTAGCTTTCGCTCTGCCAAGCATTCCAAAATCTCCGAGCGCGCCGAGTGCAAACTAAAGTTTTTACCTCGCTTCTTTGCTCAGATATTCAATGCAGTTGGAGGATTTTGTGCCGTGCAAAATTTCAATGTAGGGTGTGGAATGGTAATGTGAACGAAAACAATTGAAAATTTTGATGACGAAATTGAGTGCAGAGTCCCCAGTCGACGTAAAATACGAGAAAAAGAACGAGGAAAAATGATGGTAAACCATTCATCTCCATCAACCCGGGAGTAGGCGTGCCAAACGCACCAACGTGAGTAGGCACGCGTCGCGTCGGCCATTTCAACTGAAATCGAAATTTTCCATAAGAGCCAATGTTTTCCGGAATTCTTCCAAAAATTTTTTACGTTCAAAAAAGGTAACAAATATCATTCTTTAAGCATATAGAAATTATCAACTAAGTTCGTGAGAATTTCCCTCGCTCTATTGGAAAAATACTCAAAAGTCGGTCTTTTCGCCATACGGCGCGGCGTGCCTACTTACTCCTCTATGAAAATTTATTCAATTGGTATAATTCTTTTTGAAAAATTTCCTTCATACATGACACAGGTATGCACCTCAATAACCACCTTAGAATGAGTTGAAATTGATTTTGGTTTTTGGACTCGGCATTCGAATTTGATTTCTTAAAAGAATCTTTTTACTGTGCTCATTCTCCTGAATAAGAAGAATTCTAGAGAAGTAGAATACAATTTGGAAGAGTCTGCTCAATCATATAAAGTAATTCAAAACATGTTATAGTCCCAGAAGCTGAGAAGTGAGACTCAAGTAGGAATCGTAGTTCTCGTAGTAGCTTAGCAAATGCCCGCTTCATACAAATTCCTTTGATGCATCAACATCAAAGGTGAGTGAAAGCAGACGCATGTCGTCCAAAATTTTCGAGTAGACATCAAATGAGATTCGTAAATCTTCAAAGCATTTACTCGCGTTTAAGATTGTTTACTCTACGTGGGAACGACTTGCAATGGAAGCGTGAGTGAGCAGGGGCTGAGACTTCAGACCTATCGATATACAAGCGCTTCTTCACTTCACTCTTCAACAATCACTCACTCAAAAATCAAAACGGGAGCTGTATGGATTTAGGGGTAAAAACTGTCGACAGCTTTACTGTCCTGTGCAAGAATTCACGTATGTCTTATTTTGTCGAAATTGAGATAAATAAAAGTACTCCGATGTAGATCTCAAAGAGCCTGACCTGATGGCGTCACGGAATCTTCAGATCAATCATCATATTTTTTTAATTAAAAATCAAAAACGTTCCCGGATTCCCGGAAATATCTATCGCATACTGTCCAAGACGACCGTAAGGGACAAATGCTGGACTAGAAAAACGGAAGTGACCACTTACGATATTCCTCCTAAAAATGAGGTCACCATCAGCATCTGACAATACTCGCAATTACCATAAGTTACAGGGCGCCGGGACCGTGAGTCGCGCACCGTGCCCTTACGTTATTCTTGCACAGTATGCGTGGGCGACGAATAAACGTAAGCGCCTTCATTTATTAATTCATTAATGAATTTAGCGTTGAAAGTTGGGTTAGGCATAGTTACAAAAGACAGAATCGTATTTTTCTCATTTCTGAACTCAGAAGCACGGAAAAGCTTGTTTTCGTTAATATCTCAGTTTCGACTTTAGTTACATACGTGAATTCTTGCACAGGACAGCAGAGCTGCACCTACACTCGCGGCTTTTTTTCCTCGTCCTGCCGCGGTCCTTCCTGTCCATGGTGCCCATGGCTCTGTACTCCTCGATGTCCCAGTTCAGCACCGAAATCTTCCTGCCGCTCGGGGGCGTAGCGCGCGGCAATAAATTTCGCCCCGCGCCACCGCCTCGACACTAAGATTCTTCCGACGCTCAATAGCTGCCTCTCGAGCCCAAGTCTCAGAGACGGCTATTTTCTGCGCGACTCTCGGCCAATCTTATCGTTTGCGACCGGCAGCGCTCGAAAATATACACTCCGGGCAGCACGTGCTTGGCTCTGAATCGGCTCTCTGCTTGTCCGTGCCGATGGATAGAAGCGGTCAATGATCGAATTGTACGCCGATGCCAGACGAACGCGCTCACCTGTGGATGAGCCGTGAATTTTACATGATCGCGCTCTCGGCTCTTTGGACCTCGATTTTTCCGCGCTCAGCTTCGGCATACGCGGTACGTGTTCTGGGAGCTCGAGCTCTCTGCGAAGCGTCATTGAGATTCACCGAGGTATGGAAACTCGAATGTCGAGGTTGGACACGAGGTGAGTCATGACGTTGATAGAGAACAGTTCTGTGTTGGGGCGCGTCTCGGATTTTGAGAGCGTTATTGCTGCTCGTTAATGACTCTGAACGAATTGGAGGCTCTCCTACTGAGGACTTTTGTGGCTCTAGCCGTGAAGTGATATCAATGCCATCCAAGAGCCGAGAGAAATATTTTTACGTGCATCGTTCAGAATTTTGTGTTTTTTTCTAGGTATAGTGATATCTTCACTATGAGCGGTGCGTCTGAATCGGTACAAATTTGAAGCACTTTGTAAATAGCGAGGCTGAGTGACAAGCATTTCAGAAGAGAGTGGAGACGAGAAAGTGAGAGTGGAGAGATTATCAGCACACCTCAAAACTTGTTCCGCTTCTCAATTTCCATCGTCATTTGCATTGAATGGATTGACCCTAAACTGAGAATCATTGTGCGAAGTGAAAGTTCACTTTACTCTCGATTCGACGCGTCACTATGGATTTTTCATTAAACACAGGTCTCGAAAATGATATTAGTTCTCACAACGACGCAAGAAATTCGTTTCCCAACATACTTATTCCGATTGAGAGAAATTTCGAGTCAAAACAAAACAGAAAACGATGTAAATTTCGAGAGTAATTATAATGGATCAACAAAAGTGCATATGTCATTTTTTGAAGAAATATCCTGGGATTTTCTTGTACCATGACTTTTCTTTCAGTTCAAAACCCGAAAATCATGCTAATTTCTTGCATCACTGAAAGGTCTATTTTATGCAAGCTATTACTACTCGCATCAATTGTCCATTCACGAGCTAGCTAGTGACGCATTGTCAAACTTGGCACTCTCTTCTTACGAGATAGTTGTTTCCTGTGAGACTCGACGTGAGCACTTGATGAGACACTATCATAAAATAAGGAGATGACATACTTCCGGCAAAATCCATCCTACACCACCTCTCCGATTCACAAGATACACGTCCTGTCCACGGCGACACATGATTCACCGGATCACGCTACGTAAACATTAGACCCATGTGCCATGGATCAACTAAAGCTCGCTCGATCCGCAGAAAGCAAGACTCTATCTAGAAATTCCAGCTGAGCATTTTCACAGTCTACAGAGAGCTTCAATTTCCACCGGTCGTCACTCTAAACGCGATCTCTTCCGCCCTTCCGCTTTCCAAAAGCTCCTCGGATTAGCGCTACACTCGGAGCTTCCTCCCTCTCTCTCTCTCTCTTTCTCGCTCCACTCGATCCTCATACTCGGCCGAGCACTTGTCGACTTCTTTATGTCTCGATGGGCGTGCGATTTCACGGCTCTCGAGTTCACTCGCGCGCCCGCGGAGAACGTAGAAGATATCGGCTCACTCGCGCGTCGCGATCCCGGCTCGAATCGCGCGCGCCGAGCTTGCAAGCTCGCGGGCGCGAAATATCGATGTTGGCCGTTTTGAGCTGGCCGGCTGACTAGCCGAGGCTCGCCAGAGCCAACGCAGCTGCCAGCGAAGCTTCTTCCTCCTCCACCTCTCTATACACAGTTCTCTCTCGCTTGCTCTCTTTTTCGCTCGCTCGTTCAATCGTCGCACAGTCTCGCACCTCTTTCCGGCTGCCTGCTATTATTTGGCTTCCCCCGAGAATACCTATACCGTCGGCGCGCGCTCTTGTTTTTCCGCGACGCGAGAGCGATGTATAATCATATAGTGTGTGGAGTATGAGCGATGCAGTCGGTTCGGGATTATTGATCGGGTGGGTGTCGCCAAGTGTGACTCGGATGTTTATCGATGCGAGGACTGAGAGTTGCCGCTGAGTCGCGATTTTGCCTCGGATTTTGCGGAATTTTGACGGGTCCGGAGCTCGTATTTTGCGCTACGACGGCATGTTGTGCGATCGGTGCGCTCGTGGATGAGAGTGTGGTCGGAGGACCGGTACATATTCTGGAGATCTCGAGCACAACCACAGAGTCTTGAAATATTCCTGGTAGAATCGCGGCTTTGTCAATCATTACCTCTGTATTTTTCAAGTACGCAATTTTATCGAGCTGCTCACACCTGTTGATTAGAAGGAACTGATATGCTATATTCAAATAAATGTTTCAAAAAATATATTTGCATTTTTTTTCGCTCCAGAAAAAACAATAAACTGTAGAATTCTGATAATAATGAGACTCAAAAAGGTGGAGCAAATGATTAGGAATTTGTTTCCCAACCCGGTCAATTGTTCCGCCCATTCTAGCGCTTAAGTTGATTTTTTGACGAAAATAAAATGCCCCACTCTTCCGATCAGTTTCGAAAGCAAATTCTGTCATACTTGAGGAATCGCACGTACAGAAAAAAATAATTGAGTGATTCCTTTGTAACAAGCTTTCTGACAATCTTGTTTATAATTATCGTTGCTCATCCGGAGAATATTTACGTTATTTTTAATAAAAAATCATTCTGCAATTCTCACGGACGTAGGCCAAGAGAAGGAAGACTTGAGTGATGGTTTCATTATTTGAATTAAGTCTGGATTAGAAACGATCGGAATTTGATCAGAGATGAATCTATTCGAATTCCAGGTTTAACTTTGACGATTCAAATCATCCTACTAATTCAATTTGTCTAAGCCATACCTGAAACAATGAGAATTACTCTTTCATCCAAGTTAATTATATTCTCATTACGATAGGATTTGATTGAATCCAACCAAATTTCACCGTATTTCTATACCTCAATTACTGGTGGAACGCTTTGCGTGATTCATTTTCAACAATGACTCACGTCTTGACGTGATTCAAAATTATTTTCAAACTTCTGAGCGTGTTATGACTCTCACTTCAGATTTTATTTTCAGAAAATCCTCGTGTTTGGTGATCGAGAGAACTAAATTCCTCACAATAATGAGCATCAGACCCGACATTTGGAGAATGAGATTACGACCGAACATATAATAATAACGATAAGCATTGTCACACTCAAGACGTACCGCGCGAGGGTGTCAGAAGAAGCACGAAGCTAGATCTCTCCAAGTTCATCCCTCCAGAGCTCTCGAATGATACACCATTCGTCACAGACTCTTCGTCTCGAAACCTTAGGATCTTTTTATAGATGCCCGTCCAGAGTAGCGTTCATGGGCAGCGAGAGACACAACTCAATAATCGTCATGGCCACCGCAGCGCCAATGCCCATCAAAATTCTCCCGCACTGCGCGCACTCGCGTCTCTATTCTTCGCGCTCGACACTTGGAGCACTTATCGTAAGGCACGAAGGCGCGTCGCCCGAGAAATTCGCGACGCTACTACTGGCCGATCTCGTCTCGGCGTCCATCTGCAGGCCACGAAATCGCGAGCCAAGGCCGAGACACGCGAGACGGAGACCGAGCGAAGCCTTGCTCGTGTTTGTTGTTTGCTCGTGTTTGTGCGCGTAATTGAAAGCGCGAAAGACGTGTATAGCGATGTGCCGAGTGAGAAAAATGACTTGGGTATAATGTATCTATAGAGAGAGCGAGTGGGCGCGAGATTTTTGACGAAAGCAGCGCAGCGTGGTAACACTGCCGGAACGCAAAGAGTTAAGTGGATGAGGTCGAGAATGATCAGACGCGCTTCCTCGGCTCGGGGGCTTGCGCAAGGCGATTCGACATCTGGTTGCCATCTCGCTTTATTCATAGCTCGACGAGGATTGATCGTGATACTGAGAAGGTGGAAGATGTCTTACGTGGATCGCACTCATGTAGATGGATCCAGAGTGGGAGCTTTTGCGATTTATAGTTCGCAGATCGTTAAACAAAATTCGATAGAAACTTTTTTTAGGTTGGCCCAAAAGAATTCAGAAAGAATTTAGAATCGCAACTAAGAATACCTTCATTCTGGTATTTCGCAAAGTACTCCAGATGGATTAGGAGCTCGTTATCGAATTTAGAGTTCATAAATTGAGCAGCGATACGTAGCCTCATTTCACGCATCAATCTTGTTCCTCTAACGAGCCCCGCAACGCATATTTCATCCCGAGTGCATGAAATATCGCTCGCGCGAGAAGTGAGCCAGAAATTTTGCGAAACGCTTGGGTATACACTAAGGCGGTTAATTCGATATAGTCTATAGTGATTGCGAAACTCGGATAATCCCTCATCCGGTGAAGTTGGGAATGGCTGTAAAACAACTGTTTGGGAGCTGCCCCGATAGTCCGGGCATTGTTCATCGATAGTGTCCGGCTCGGGGATAAGTCTGGTGCAGCGGCAACGAGAGGCAAGTTCGACAGGGCCGTAAATCTCGTGCTCCTTGTGATACGGCGTTATATATCACTCGCGACACTGTGAAGGAACGCGTAAAGTTTGTCCGCCGGATTGGCGAACATGAGATAGAAATTTCTTGGTACGGGTTGGAAACAAATTTCGTTTCCAAGTAGAATCGACTTGCACTTCATTCGAATGGTTCATCAAGAAAATTGATAAGAAAATTGAACATTTTGAGCAATCGTTACAGGAATATCAGTCGTGTTGAAAGTGATTTCAAGAACATCAAGTCGGTATCGGTACATGAAAGCTCTTTGACATCCCTCCATTGACACGCTTAGTAGCGTAGACGATACTTTCATACGATACGATTACCTTCATTTCTTAATCTCTTTCATCGATCTCAATTAATCACATCTGCTTCCTGTTTCAGGTAAGCTCTACTGATTGGGTTCTAGTCTGTGAGTAGACCTCTTTTTATTAGTATTTGTATAGTAGTTTGGAGGGATCCCAGAGTCTTGATAGTACGCCTGAATCTACTTCCGACCCGTCCTAGCGTATCATATGACTGTTCAAAATCCCTGAGAATAATTTTTTGGGTGTGTTGTCACATAAACTCAACTCAATCTGCGTCCGTCATAGTTTTTGTTCTCAGATCTAGCTTGAATAATACTGAATCAAATCGGGATATTTTACTATACAAAAATGGATGAAATTTTGTTTTTTGTAATGCAATACCGGTACCCGGGCTTTTTTGGCCACCTGGGAGGCTTTGGCTGACTTGTGTTTTGGCTGTTTAACTGTGGCTATTAGGTCCATTCCAGAACATTCTGCGGGGCTCATTTTGAAAACAAAGTAAAGAGCGCGCCTTAAAACGAATCGTTCCAGAATACTCCGGAATGAATCCGTTCCAACTTGGAGCTACGATAAGTACGAGTGGACCAGACTAGCCCGTGGGAAGATCCGGAGATCTTCAGTGTAAAAAAAAGATATGTCACGTATGGCCAACCTCTGAAGAGAAGTTAACAAAGTTTTCCTTAAATCATCAATTTCCTGATTCATCTGAAATAGTTCGTTATTTCAATTTCTGAGATTCAGAATAAATTATATTATCTTTCAGCGAAA